>HE669267.1:184312-269065 GCA_000313835.2 Heliconius melpomene melpomene | reverse complement strand
TGTAACAATATATACAAAATGTACACCTTGATTAATTTATTCTATAATTCACTCTCACTGACCTACACACTATAATAAATGTTTAACGCGCAAAAAATAAATATAAACTTTTTATATATATACATATGAATGTAGGCTAAATGTTGTTTTTTTCCTGTTAAGTGGTTGTTTAATCCGATGCGTGACAAAGTGTCAATAAGTGACAGGTCTCATCTGTCAATTGACACTCGATTTACTTTCGATTTAATTCTCAGTACTGTTAAAGTTCGAATGTATTAATACTAGTTTATTCTTAGTACCTACTGTTAAAGTCCCTATATTTTTTTAATCTGTTGTTAAGAGGCACCGTTCTTCACTTACTGCCCAATGTTTGAAACATTACGTGTTGAGTAGTGGGATTCAACACCGCGCTTTGTCTTTTTACTATGTTCTATATTTCAAGTAAAACATTTAGCCGCTACATTAGCATGATAAATTAATTTTTAACAAAAACAAAAACCGACTTTTCACTTTTTAGTTCCTTGTTAGACAAGGAACTAAAAAGTGAAAAATAATTATATAAAGATTTTATAATTTTGGTATATTGACAAGAACAAACATAAAAAGTATTCGGGTGAATTCGGAATCTCCCTTTTTTGAAGTTGGTTGAAAATAAGAACATCCTCTTTTTTGAAGTTGGTTGAAAAGAAATGCAACGATCAGGAATCTCACTTCTGTCATCAATTTAAAAAGTTTTTGCTTGTAACTATTACAGTATAATTAATTTTTGACCAAAAAAAACAAACTTTCTCAATTTTCTCCGGATTCCATAATTGAAACCTAACCAAACTTTCACCAAATTATCCTTAAAGTGTATCCTTTCAAATAAAAAAAGAATCATCAAAATCGGTTGGCGCGACATTGAGTTATTCGGCTATTAGTCGCGCACATGCATAATGCAAATTTAAGACTTATGTGATTTTCTCATGGATATCATTGTCAGATATGGACCAAAAAAAATGGGACCATTCGGGAAGCTATACCTTTCAAATAAAAAAAAAATTATCAAAATCGGTCCACCCAGTTAAAAGTTATGAGGTAACAAACATAAAAAAAAAAAATAAAAAAAAAAAAATACAGTCGAATTGATAACCTCCTTTTCTTACAGAAGTCGGTTAAAAAAGTGTGAGATTTCATGTCTTAAATCGAACATATTTGCTGAAGAAAAATGTGAAATTTCAATAATGTAGGTGCTTGGGGAACCTACCAATCACGGATGATTTTTCTGTGAAATATTAAAATTATTAATTGAATATCAATACAGACAGATACAAATTTCCATAAACATATCTTCGCAATGGCGGAATTATCTCGAATATTATACAGAAATAATTTACGCGAAAATCTCATATGGGGAGCATGTATAATAATTATGTTGTTTCAGTTGCGTTAACCCAAACACTCCCCCAAGAACCGATTGAGGGCATTGAATGAAAATATTGTACACTGTTCGAACACGTTTACAATTCACTTGGGAATTTTTCAGGTTCCCACCACATATAAAACTCATTCGAGATCCTCTTAAATAAATTGATACTTGTGAAACGATTTGTTATTTTACTTTTATACGGTATAGAGTGTTGTATGGATTTTTGTTGAAAAAACTAGTACAAAGTAATAAATGGTGGAGGAGATGAAAATCTATAAATATATTTTTAAATATTATAAGACATAGAAATATGTACTTCACTAGAATAATATGCTAATTCGAAAAATATATTTTTATATGTGTTTATTTACTTTATTTCATATAACTGGGTGTTAATTTTTATATCGATTTCATAATGGAAATTATTTCGCTAAGAGAGCGAGAAAAATGGAAATATTAAATTCAGTTCTTCGAGTGGGACTCGACCCCACAACCTGTCGCATCGACAAACACACTTTGTTCCCACGATTGGCCCTAAACAAGAAATCTATATATAAATATTTTAATTAGAATTCACCTCTTACAATATTATTTGCATTAATATAATAATTATTGATAATAGCAATATTGCATACCTAAGAGACAGTAGACGATGAATGATGCGGAACGATGCTTATATGTAAGCGCGTTATAAATACCAATATACGAGTATGTACGGTAATGCAGCCCGATGCATTATGCATCTCTATAGTGCAGTTAAAGCTGTTTCAAAGCAAAACATTAATTGCAGTTGAGCTAACATGTTCTATGAATAGGGTTTTTTTTGTTATTTACCCATATTATATGCCTTTTATATATTTGACATTAATAGGCTGTTTAGATATTATTATAATATTTCAATTTTTCTGGTGCAACTTACATAAATACAGTTCGAGAGGCTTAGGCTGAGCTTTGTATTTGCGTAAGTGGTGACTAAAAGTAGAGCCAGGAAAAATCTTTTTATGAATAAATTATTAAAGAAAAATAATAAAAAAATCAAATAAAAAAATATCAATTCTTATACATCGGACATTGTTTTGTTGTTTGTGTTAATAAATAAAATATAAAGAAATAAATATGTGATGCTGCTAACAGTACAAGAGGAGTAACGTAGTTCGGATGTTAAAAACAGTAAAAACCGGTTTAGGCCAATCTAAGTATGCGCTGCGTTTCACGACCGATACAGTATATCGCACACTCACACAAACGCAAAGCTCAGGATAGACCTCGCGGACTGTACAATGTACGTACACATATGTAGAGACTCAGTGCCAGACAGACGATGTAATTGCATGTAGGACGTCGGCGAATATGAATATTTAATTAATATGTCTGTAATACCCTACCTAGCTGTTTCTATATAATTTTCGAATGGTAGCATCAAGTTAACCCGCTTTATGGTGATTATCTGTAAATATTTAATACGTGATTGCACTCAGTGATAACTGTTCTAACCACTGGATGGGTCTCTAGGGCTAGATAGCACACGCTCCTTGTAAATTACTACCGACTAACTTGGAGTAGACTGGTATACGACCAGTGAAAATGTATATATTTGTTTGTAGGTGTGTAGGTTTTGAAAGCAATTGTTTTTTGTATTAAGCTGTCAAAATAAGTCAAAAGTTATTTATTATTACTAACGTAATACCAAAAATGTAATATATATTTCATATAGGAAAATATATATTGTTTTTTATGTCTTTTTGTTCATATTTTAAAGTCCAGTTGACTATAAAGCCAAACAAAGGTTGCTTGGTCCGTTTCTGTACAAAACAGAGTATGGCATAGTATGTCTATGTTATCTGTAAAATTGCAGAACATAGTAATTTCTATAATCTAGAATAATATATATATAGAATCTTTCGATTTTAATTTTTTTTTACTTTTATTTAATTAACGACACTGTATAACAAATAAAAATATATGGTATATGGTTATATATATTTTTAAAGTCACTTTTGTTATTTATTGACTTATTAGTACTAAACTTGATTAAATATAGTTTTAATATTTATGTACTTAAGTATTTACGTCGCTAATGCAACATCCGTATATGGTGAATCAATTATGATGCTTCACCCTTACTACGATTTCTGTAGTAAAGTGATAGTAGAAGTTATGTTATCGTCGTATACGTCCTACATAGTCGTCGTTGTAGAAGATTGTTGTAATATTAAATTAGTATTTAAATAACAATTTTTACTTTCTACAATAGATAGATGCGCGAAGCTAAGTTCCGCCACTCAGGAAAATGGAATCAGGAAAACAGAAGAGAATCAAGAAAATCAGGTTCTGCGTACCTTATTGTTTTTATATTAAATTTGAGATTTCCTTTAAATAAAGCCACTTCTTTTTTAATAGTGATTAATAAAGTTATGTGACAATAGTTGATCGATTTTTACTTCAATCGAAAATTGTATTTAAGATTAATTATTGACGTTTTAATTCATCTATACATTAAATAATAAATTTAAAAGTCATATTTACATTATTATTAGGAACAATAAAATATCATAAATTTGATCAAAATAATTATTTTAATTTTTTGCTAAATACGCATTCATGATTAAAAACACAAAGAGACTCGTAGTACGAGAACTTATTTTGAATTTGACTTGGGCCCTAAAGTTATTGCTGTCCCGCTAGAGGGCAAAGACCACTAAGTTTGTCGCTTTTTTACGCAGGGGTGATTGGCCCTCTCACTACGTCGAACCGGGACCTAAGTAGAGTAAAAGTTGACACTACAACTCATATAAAAAGAATCTTAATCTCATTACTTTTTTTTATTTTTAGAAAAGTATTAAAGGAAAGTTGTAGAAACACCTATGATTGTGTAGTTTTCATAAATTTTCCTTTTAGTTTTATGTAGGAGAAATATTATCTTGAGGCAGTTTAGATATAGTTGTCGTATATCAAAGTCAAAGTCAAAGTCAAAATATCTTTATTCCATAAAAATGCTTAACATTTACTTGGACATGTCATAAAGTAGAAAAAAAATGCAAATTAAAAATAACAAAAAAAAAATGTGCAATTTTGACTTGAAAAAAACCCGTTCAAATGGTTGAGCTCATGAGAAGATTCAGGCAAAGAAACTCATGGCCACTCTTTTTAAATGCCAACATTTGTTACAAATTACAATTAACAATTTTAACTTAGAAATAGAGCAACTCATTTCCAAACATCTTTATCGCGAACATAATCTTTAACAGAGTAATATGCTTTTTGGCAGAGCCTGTGCTTTACCACTTTTTTAAATTTGTTCAGTGATAAATTAACCATGTTATGGTTGTTTGGAGCAATATGGAGTTGTTTTAGCAATATGGAGTTGTTTTAGCTTAATAATAACAGCCTAATAGATTATATAGCGTAATTTACATGAAGTGTATGAGGCGACGGTTGTGGGATCGTCTGCGACGCGAGGAAATAAATATTAAGTATTTTTATTTCCGCGCTCTTACGAGGAAAAGTGCGGCGTTAAGTTCCGTCATTCAACACGCAATGTCTCGAGAATTTAGCGGAAAGTGGTGAACGGACGTGCCTGACGGGATCGAAGCGTCTTAGCAATAGGTTTCCTGCTATGTGCAGAATACAATGTAAAGCTATAAAAAACAGAATTTATACAAAATAACAAATTAAAAACAAAACTCTTCAAGAATTTACTAAAAAAAAAACAAATGGACAAAAACCAGAATTCGCGAATTTTGTCATATTATTTTTACTTAACCTTAATTTAATCGAAATTGATTGATCTCGTGACTTTGAGAAATAATGTTACTATTAATTAAAAATAATATATGAAATTTTATTTTTTTTAATTATACGATACCACGCTTATTATAATAATTATGTTGTAAATGACAGATTAATTCTGTTATATATAGTGTTTGTTTATTACAATATTATGAATATATTATTTTTATTATATTTATAGTCGATCAAAAATTCCACAAGGTCATCTGATAATATTTTGCTAAAGATCTTAAATACAATCAAAAATTAATCCTACTAGAAAAAAAATTAAAATGGCACACGAAGTTTCTCTACCCCAGGAACTACATATAAATGATATGAAACTTAATTCAAGTAGTTTATTAGTGAATTTACTAGTGAAGAGTACCACTAGTTAGTTCCTGGCTCCATCATCAGTCCAGCTCGATGTTACCATAATATTGTATTGTTATTGAAGCTATATAAATATAACCTTTAAGTTTACGATGCTACAGTTACTACAAATATAAGTGAGTTACAAGTGAATGGGGATAAAATCAGTTTCTTAGATCCTAGATTACATTAACAAGTCAACCTATTAAAAGCGTGTTAAAAATAAATATGCTAACGATCGATTTTTATTTTAATAAAATTAAAAATAATTACAATATAAGGATCTTTTTGTAATATTTTGAAAAAAAAGAAAGACTTGAAATAGCTTCATTTACCAGTTCAATTATTTAAAATTTAGTTTATGGTACGTACTAGTAATTTTAATCTAAAATAATCTAGTTCTCGTTCTAATTCATTGATCTTTAAAATTGAAAAATATTATTTTTATTTCCTCGTTTTAGTAACACATTTCGCGGAGTTCAAAGACGGCACGGCGCCCATAATTGGACGGAAAGTAGGAAACAGAGTGTCTTGTTACTCTGCCTACCCATCTATATACGAGATACAGTGGGAACTTAAAATTTCATTGCAAACACATCACAAATAACTTAATTTAAGCACACAACTATTTCAAAATCACTCAAAATTTCAGGACATAGTTCCAATACAAATTCTAATTTTAGTGCTGCCATTAATGAGATCCCATTTTATGACGGATACGAGCGAGGTATTCGTGGAATCTCGTCACAGACGACCTTGCCACGCTCTGATTATAATAGATCACCGAATTTTAATGGCACCTTAATAAGAAGGCATTAAACCAGCTGGACAGGACCTGGTCTCCATATTAAATGTTTATGGACGACGCCGCCGCCGTCGCGATGCGTCGCGTTGCCAAGTCGTTTTTTATGTATCGTAAATAAATAACTAAGTTATATATGTATATTCTTCATGCAATGATGGGAGTTGATTTAAAAAGGTTGTATCTGCGATTAAGGGTTGTAGGTTCGATTCTCAAGCGTGGGAATGAATAAACTTAAACATACATATGTAACAAATGTAAAAGAAAAAAATATATTCTTAATGAATTTTGCTATACCAATTTAGACAACAATTTTAAGCTATTTCATGAATGAAATAGCTCAAAAAAAAGTTTTAGATATATTATATAAATAATCGCAAAAACATATTATATATAGCTATCTATGTATATAAACAAGGACGTTTAACATATAACGAATGTTCTTATTTAAATTTTTTAGCACTAAACCTACACATAAAGGTGATTTACATTGTAATATTAATATGAAAAATTCAATTTTGGCGTCCTGCGGTTCAATTAGGCTTTGACTCTGATATCTGATTATTCAGATCAGAATCAGAATGGAGCGTGATAATATATGCATTACGTATTAATTTTTGACAAATATTATTATTAAAATGAATTTTGTTATCATGAAAGATATTTTATTTGAGATATCTTTATTTCCGTCGTTTGAGGTCGTGGTGCGCAATGGCACAAGCGTGACTGTTATGAGTTCAAATCCTACCCGGGGGATAAAATATTTAATATTTACATTTTCTCGACCTGGTAACGTGCAAAGTGCGGCGTTGAGTTCCGCTACTCAATAAGTAATGCCTCGAGAATTTGGCGGAAAATGGGGTGCGGGAGTGTCTTAATGGGAACAGAGTGTGTCTTAACACTACGTTCAGGTTCCTTCTGCCTACTCTGCTATAAAGAAAGGATACAGCATGAAGCTGAAAGAAAAGAAAAGAAATTGATAAAATAATCAATGAAAAATATTGAGCACTATACAGTATTTACAGATATCTATTATGAAGTCCGCCATTACGACGCCATTTTGATTTATTAAAATGATATTTATTATACAATGAATTTAATTAAATTATAGACTAATGTTTTGCTAAAATTATGTGGAACCTACACGGATGTGCGAGTGGCGACTCTAATCTAAGCCAAATTAGGAATGGGTCTACACCACATAACTAAGTCGTTCGACGTTATTGTTTTTTTTTATTAATTTATCGATTTGTATGAATGTTCTAGATATCTCAGGCAAGTTAAGGAATATTAAATTTATAACCTAACCTTTGAATGAACTATGGCTCCGGTAACTATATTGGGCTTTGTTTGTTTAGTATTTAACAGGCCGGTAGTCTCGCAGCGGCACAAGGGACTGGAATCGCGGCAGGCTGTCGGTTCGTTTTCCACTTTTGGAAATAAAATAGCTAATATTTTCATTTGGTGCCGTGGCGAGCGTAGCGTTGTGTTCCGCCACTCAACACGCAATGCTTCCAGAATTTAGCGGAAAATGGGAAACGGAGTATGTTAACACCAGGTTACCTCTGCCTACCATGCTTTGAGCGGGAAAAAACATGAAACTAAAACAATTGTTCAATATTTCATTGCGGTGAGTGTGGGTTCAAATCGTACGAATATCGAGATAAAAGAAAAAAAATACTAGATAAATGGAAAAAGGTCAACGTTTTTTACTATATTTTTCTTTACTGATTTCTTAAAGATACGGTAGGAAAGTACATACGTCACGTCAGTCTCATACCACAAGAATGTGTATATAATTTTATACTACAATAAAAAACCGATATAAATAATAATCGAAAACAGCTTATAATGTCTAAGCTGTAAAATTAAGTAAGTAGGCAATTAAATCAAGAGAAATTAAAAGAGAAAAGAAACATAAAAGTCTTTCATAACAAAGCATATTTTATGTTTAATTTTTTGATCCATAAAGTATACTTTTGCTCGTAAAATTTAATTCTAATGAGGTTAATACTTAACAATTTCTTAACTACCCACAGCATTGAGGTAGCTCGACCTCAATTAAATACAACACTCGACGAGATTCATTGACGTACCAGTGGTCTGGAAAGTGCTATATGGGACATGTATGTAAATTATGTTGTATTAGATTATGTGTTGAATACGACAACATGGCGCAGTTGACAATTGTTGGATTTAACGTTGTGTTTGTGGGTTTGATTTCTATTTGGATGAGATGATTTTAATTTAATTTTTGTTGAGTTTCTTGCCGGCTCTTCTCAGCAGAACTGCCTTCCGGTGGTAGCTTTTCGTTCATTTGTTCATTCGACGATTCAAAAGTGCTTATAATAAGTTTATTTGAATAAACAATATTTTGATTATTTTTTTAAATAATTTTTTTTTCTTGCTTTTGTTGAGAATATTTTAGTTTTGCGTTTTATTAAATGTAACATTTTTTTTTCAATGAAATATATTACATATTTATACATTATTCTGTTCTACAGTTAAAATAGAAAAGTACGCCTCAAAATATTTTTCTATACAGAAATTTAACTCAAAATTGTCTTATTTGGATATGTTCCTGCTGTGCTAAAAAGGTGTCCAATGTATATTTTGTAACATAACACGAATATAAGTACAAGAAACAATAAATTTTATATAATATTATTATGGGTTTTATATTTCATTTTTATGATTAGTTATGGTTTGACTGGTACATCATTTTGGATGGATATGATTTCATACGACTGTTTTGGTATTGAATTGCATATGAAAGAATGTTTTTATTTGTTATATATATGAAAAATAAAATTAGTTTTACACTGTATCTCACGCACAGTAGGGTAGGCAGAGGGAACCTAGAGTTAAGACACTCCGTTCCCCAATTTCCGCCGAATTCTGGAAGCATTGCATGTTGAAACCACCCTATGCCTCGACACCAAAGCGAAGAAATGGAAAATATAAATTTAAAATAAATATTTCATTTAATATACGAACTTTAAAATATATTATAACATTGTAGAAGCTATCACCCAACACGCAATTACCATAAATAGCCGGAAAATAGAGTTCAAACAATATATCACCTATTAGGTAAGCTCATCATGTTATACGCGGATAATAAATAAAGGAAAAAGAAAGATTTATAGACATTCATTTAAAAGTAAATCAATAAATTCTTATAAAATAACAGTAATATATAACAAACCTGTCAATATTCTTAGCTATATGCTAACCTGCATCTATTGTATGTAAAATCCACTTCATGAGATAAACAATTCTTGTAAATGGCATCGTTATGTAAAGATTTATTGGTAATTCGGCGCAGTAATTGCGGTAAGCAACCGTAATTCTGGAATATATAACGTCAGTTACAATTAGACTACGTGTTACTGGAATTTGAGTATTATCTGAAATATTTGGAATAAACAAGCACACTAAAATTCACTTTTAATGTTTTTGAAAATTACTTATAAAATAAAGCACTAATATTATATAGAAATTATGATCCCAAATTAAATTACATACGTGCTACCAACACTCAACCACTACACGGAGTCCTTTGAAGAAATCAAAGCCAGGATAGCTGCTATATTAGCCAGTCGGATGTGGTGTTAATTGGATATGTCAGATGCCACTGGCTTCCACGCCTAGAGATAGTTCCGACTTGCGCTTACAAGACATTAATTATTAGGGTCTCTGTGCTCCTAAACTAGGATGATAATGTTAAAACGGTAATGTTTAGTTGGTTAGTATTATAATTAGTTTGGGAAGTTAAGTGAATGGGTCCCAATGCGTCAATATGGCTTCTGTTCATTATTTTATTAAATATATTTTATTAAATATCTATTAAATTAAAACTAAATACGTATACTAACTAAATATACGACATGGAATACATTGATTGAAAAAATAGATTTTTTAAATAAATTGTGCTATTAAATACATTTTTTAAAACAATAATGTCGTTGTCTAATAGTTTATTGCATTTTTTAAACTTCAGAATGATTTAAAGTTTTTATAGCTTTTGGATATTTTGAACAAAAAACCATTTTTTTTCGTGATGGCAACATTTTTGAGCTCCTTTACAAGGTATTATGGGTAATAAAATCTTCTGTAAATTATTGTTAGTGATTTATAGTACATTTAAAATGGATCTCGTCTAGTGATCCTTTTTAAGGCAATCGGACTAATTTAAAGTTGAACCGAAATATTTATTTTTGTATACATTTTCTTAGAACTAGGACTATGTTATAAAAATTTTAATCATATTAATTTTTAACAAAAACAAAAACCGACTTCTAACAACGAACTAAAAAGTGAAAAATAATTATATAAAGATTTTATAATTTTGAAGTCGGTGCCAAGTAAAACAAACAGGCTAGCATATAGCATTAGTTTGTAGATATGTATATATATATTTTGCTCCACGAACAACATAGGTTTTTTTATATTTTTTAAAGAAGGTATCCTTATATCTTTAAGAGATATAAAAAAAATACATAACAAATCATTACACATTCAATACTTTCCGGTGAATTTTCGAGGCATTGCGTGTTGAGTGTAACGTAACTCAACGCCGCGTTTACCATTGTTACCAGATCGAAAATAAAAGTAACTTTGAATATAGATTTATGAATTGATAGCTTACACATTATATAAGTAATTTAGAAGAGTATATTCGGGACTAATGCAGGCAAAACCACGCCTTGCAACTAGTATCTACTTACTGTATATATTCGTTGTACGACTGCACCAGGCATACTGGTTATAGACGCATATTCTAAGACGAGTTCATTACATTAACGCGAATTAATTATTACTATTATCTTGCGTAATATTGTATTTAGTATGTAGCTAACATTAAAATGTAATAGTTCACTCAGTCACTTACAATAACCAATAATTTCCTATACCCACATCTTCATACTAATAATATAAATATTTTGTTTATTACGCTTCACGTTAACACTACTGAACGGATTATCATGAGACTTTGCACACATATATTTAGGGATATGTGAAGGGACATCGAATATTTTCCATTACAAAAAAAACACAATTCAAATTTATTTACATTTTTTTTGTAAAAATGAAAAACACGTTTCTGAATTCTAATATTCATGCAAAATACGGATCTTTTCAATTCACTATTAATTTGTTTAGAAATAAATATAACTATATATGCATAACTATTTAAATAGTCAAAAAATATCGGAACGACAAATTTAATTAATTGGTAAAAATTAGAATTTATAGTATGTTTATATTTTAATCAGATTCTTGTAGTAGCTACACGCTGTCACGTGTCACCTTCACAAATAAAAAATGGTTTATCTTTTTAATGATAATGTGAAACTCCTCTAGCTCGATGGACCGACGACCTGAAGAAGGTTGCTGGCTTCGATTGGATGCGGAAGGCGGAGGATCGAGAGCTTGCGCGCACCCTGAGAGAGGCCTATGTCCAGAAGTGGACCCGAAAAGGCTGATTTGATTGATTGAAATTTGGCATGTAGGAAGGTTAGGGGTTGCACTGAGAAAGGATTTCCCGAAATTCCTAAGAAAACCAAAAAAACGTCTTAAAGTTCACACAAACAAAGCTGCGAGCAACAATTAGTTTTTATACAAATATATTAATACTAATTTTGAAAATAAATATTAACATACCTATCTTCTTTTTTAAAAACGATAAAATTTTAAAATATATTTAATTATAATAATAAAAACTTCCGCTGTATAATAATAATATAAATTGGTCGCTTCTTGTATGGTTTCCGGCTAACTGTGTATTTTAATTATAATTAATTCGACTCTATTTTATGATTTAATTAATTGCTAATGTCATTGTTATATAACATAGATATGGAATGCTTTATTTTATATAATATATTGAAATGTGAAATGAGAGATTCAAATTTGCCAGTTGATTGTAGAAGAAAATATCATAATGATTTTTTTTGTTTTCACATAATATATCTTATCTTTTTTCAATTTTCACAAAACACTAAGTTATGGACTTTATTTTACTTGGACTACTAAATCACACAGCCAGCATTATATTTTACAAACATAAAATGATTTGTAGAAAATAATTGTAAAGTAAAATATATATTATTTAAATTTTAATGATAATATAAAAATATATATATAATTTAGGTGTAGATACCGCATTTGTTATAAGAAACATGTATTTTTTAAACTGATAACTGATCGTCTAGACACAGACA
Organism: Heliconius melpomene melpomene; assembly: GCA_000313835.2. Classification (NCBI taxonomy): domain Eukaryota; kingdom Metazoa; phylum Arthropoda; class Insecta; order Lepidoptera; family Nymphalidae; genus Heliconius; species Heliconius melpomene. The sequence goes on along the minus strand of HE669267.1, from coordinate 256,488 downwards.
GTAACACTACTGTAGCTTGCAGCTCAACTAGGTGTAGGTTCTAAAATAAATACCTGTGGGCCTACGTGACCGGGAGCCGATTACACGGATAACCTTAAAATGGAATTTCCTTTAGTGAACAATATTGCTTGGGGAAAATCTAAACAAACGTTTTTATAATATTAGCAATGTTATGTATTTAAGAGCTTGGTTATTTTCAACCCAAAATTAATTTAGTCAATTTCTTTGGATAGAATTACTTCAGGCAATGTGCCATACACAACTCTTAGTTATTTCCAATTGACCATGCAGCAATAAAAGCAATAAAAGCTAATAAATTATAAAGCTACGAATAATAGTTATTAATATATGAAATGGAGAAAGCCTTATTATATAATGCAAATTACAACGAAATATATATATTACATATATTAATTTTTGTGAAAATAATATTTTAAAAAATCTTCATTTTTTTCATAAGAATTATAATATCCTTCAGAGACATACTCGAACATATAAAATTAAACGAATTCAGATCGAAAGTGACGTTAAAGAGATACAAAAATCAGGTCATTATAAGAAAAACCGTTTACATCCAACCATTCGCAAAGGAAATGAACTCTGCAACTTCGCTATATACATAGCTAAAAGCTGAATGAGGTAATATTTCAGGCACATCTCAAAAAGATCTGATATAAAAGTAATTCTGTCGCTTAAGCGTCCCGACTGGCTGGATTGATTGATGAAGGTGGAGGTGCTGCCGACAAATTCTCTCGAAATACGGAACTTAGGAAACCCTTATCGTGGCAGTACTTGTATCAGCAAGTTGAAATAATCGTCTTATAGGTAAATTAGTTTTATATTATTAGTTTTATATTATAGTCCATTAACTCAATATACTCTATTTAGGTACATACATACAATGTGTCGGCTTGACGGTGAGCATAGAGCCTAGAGTCAAGACACTCTATTCTCTATTTTCTTTCGGTGGTACTGAATCTAAATGGGCCAAAGAGAACATAAACGAGTGTGCGAACCTGATGGCTTGGTGGAAGCTGAGGTCTTACAAGACCATGTTTTTTTTTGTATAAATCAAAATACTACATATGTATGATTGTAGTGATAAATTAAAACTAAAAACATATTGACTTAAATTTCATTGACTATGGCTAAGTAGTTATCTTATATAATATTGTATAGATTTTAGTTTGCGCAACATAAGAAATCAAAATAAATGTGTGTTACTTGTACTTACATGTTTTTTAAATAAATATACGTGAAAAGAAATTAATTTGAATAAAAAACAACGATGACAACATTACAAGGCAGGTAGTAACGCAAATAAAAATAAAAACAAAAAAAAAACTTTCAATTTTAATTATGAAATTAAAATCTTGTCACCCATTACACAAATTAAATGCTGTAATTAAGATTGTAGATAAGTTTAAGATATATAGACGTTATTAAATATTATTTACAATATTATACATATTGTAAGGCTGCCCTTCCTGCTTCTTTATAATAAATTCATTTTGTAATGTAAACTTTATGCAAAAAGGCATTGCGAATTCCGAATGAATTAGAAAAGATTTTTCAAAGAATGTGTCATTGTTTGAATCACGAATGCTTCTGTGTACTGTTGGAGAATATTCTTTACATACATTTTAATTGATTTTACTTTTTACCCATTGTGGCGCAGGGCCACGAGCATGTGATTACAAATGCGACAGGTTGTGGATTCAATTCCCAGTCGAGGAAATGAAATATTCAATATTTTAATTTCTTTTCTGTTGTCAAAATAAAGCCTGGCGTTGAATTTGCCAATGCCTCCAGTATTCGATGGAAAATAGGGTGTCTTAACACTAGGCTCCCTTTGCCCACTTTGCTACATGCGGGATACAGCGTGAAGCAGGAAAAAATATTATGATAACATTATGTACTTGATATCTATAAACAACATTTTAAAGCAGTCAATATAAATTTATATACATACATACAAACATACATTAGACACAAATAAAAATAATACACCAACAGTTAAAACATATATCGTGGATTTTACCGACTTTAAGAGTATTTATACGGCTATATATTTCAAAATGAATGATCATTTCAAATCGATGAAGAAAGTATTTATTGCGGGACTCGAGTTTGCGATCGAATTGGGCGCGAGTAAGTTATGTTTATTACAGTACATTCTGTCCTTTATTGGGCGAAATCTCAGGAACAGTTAATTTTGGCATTGTCAGGAGAAGTTATAAAGGTTTCATCTCAACCCGGATATGAATTCTTTGGCTTGGTGCAAATTGTACACATTTCATATGCGATTGACTCACTGAACTGATATTTATATTAAAATTGTTAAGATTATCGTCATGTAAGAAATTAGCTTCTTTGATAACACATGAAAAACATTTTCTTATGAACTAAGATACATTTGTGGTAAATGATTTCGTTAATCTTTTATTTTTTTTTAATTTCACGTTGTATCACGTATATAGGTAGGCAGAAGGAACATAGTGTTAAAACACTCCGTTCCCCACTATCCGCCAAATTTTCAAGGCATTGTTAAGTGGCTTCTAATAATATTAAAACACTAGCGGCCCGCCTGCGGCTTCCCCCGCGTGAATTACGTTATTATTAATTTCTGTCTCCCTGAGTACCTACGTCCTATAAATGACGTTCATGCAAAATTTGAGACTCCTAGCATTTAATAACGAATGACAAAGACAAATGTCATTAGTAACGAAGTTTCATACAAACTTTCAACCCCAAAAACAAACCCTTAGAAGTTGTATATTGCCAATTCCCGTCTTAGCGAGCACCTACGTCCTATAAGTAACTCCTATGCAAAATTTGAGATTCCTAGCATTTGTAATTCCTGAGATTTCGTGATGAGTGAGTGACCTTTCGATTTTATAAGTATAGATTTTTGTGGGTAGTTTCTAAAATCTGTTAATACAAATACCCCTATTGGTTACAATCTATATAATCTAATTTACATAACATTGATTTGAACTGGCAATCTAAATTCATTAAGAATACTCCACTATGCTCCCAAATTTTGTATCGCAATTTCAACCGGTATGTATATTATACACTAAAATCATAAATCACGCATTTATTTCGTGAAGCACGGCGCACTGTGGCCACGCTACGTGCTTATCTGTTATTTGCAGTGGAACGCAGCTATGCCAGCGGTTTTGGTAACATGTTGATAAATATTTGGGGGGATTCCCTCGTCCCGTAATATGATAGTGGAGGCTTCCGTTAAGTCTTTTTAATTTTCTTGGTTTAGTTTGAGGGTGTTGTGGAGTAGTTGTGATGTGTTGGATGGTAATTGGGGTGTGAGTTCGAATTCAACTTTTCTGATGAGTAGAGAAGCAGTGTTGGATTCGGAAGTTGAGGTATCAGAATACACTAGGTTTTCTCTTTCAACTTCCTAATGAATAAAGTTATTTAAAAATAACAAACGCCAAGTCATTTACTTCAACATAGGGTGCTTAAACTTCGAGCAGCATCTACTATAAAATTTATATGGAAAATCCCTGAAAATAAGTATAATTTATACTACACACAAAAATCATTCATGAGCTAAATCCAATCATAATTGGCAGAGTATTTCACAAATAAAAAAATATATACTCAAATTAAAAACCTCCTTCTTAAAAGGGGATCCTGTGACACTAAAAGAAAAAATATTTTAAATACGTAGTAAATATTCCTTTGACCTGAATTTGAAATTACAATTACTTGCAAATACAGTACGGTTAATGAGTCGTGCCCTCCATGAAGTTAGTTGTAGATAGAGATGGCTGCACAGATTTGATTTAAAATTTTTCTTTTTATTATTATTTCCTTACCGAGAGAACTAACTTAGACTAACTTTAAGGCGAACATGACTCTTGCTGTGCAATTCTTTTCTCAGCCCCACCGTGGAGGGAGAGGGGAGACGGTTCCAGGGCTGAGCCCTCCGACCGTGGTGGTCTTTCCCCGCCCATGGTTATGAGCGCGTTGTTGGGGTGGACCAAGGCCCTGTAATTGTGTCCATAGGAACTGGGGGAAAGTGAAGCGGGATAGGAGGAGCTATATACCATGACTCGTCAACCGTACTATCAGTGCTATATGGCTACGACAACGTCGAATGATAACACCATGCTGTGAAATTGTAGGTTGATTGGTTTTTAGGATTGCATTTAGTAAGAAATGTAATAATTACCCTTACGGTTTCGTCCAGCTGTCTCCAGTATCCACCATACACTTTCAAGTCAATATGTAGGTATTAAGGTCTCAGTAACTTTACGGTACAGTGATTAGTATGCCGTTCAATTAAATTGATTGTTGGAACGCCCTTCGATATTTTGAATTTCTTCGATTACTTCTCATTTATTTTATTAATTTATGTAACGGTTTACGCGGGTTGCCAATTAATTTTGTAGTTAACATTTTTGTGTTGTTATAATATAAGAGTTTATTGAAAGAGTGTATTCCTTATATATAAACAGCTTACTGTCGGATGAAACATGGACCTAAGATCTATCTGGATAATAAAGATTTAGATAGTTGCACAAGATATTGTGCAGCTATGCTATCATAGGGATTTTAGGATAATCATTCCCCGGAATCGGGGATCGAACCCACAAACATCACGTTTACAGCCAGTCCAGCTTTGGGTACCTTGACAATGCTGGTACCCCGTTCCCCATTAAGGCATTGTTCAGTTTCTGCCGAATTCTTGATGCCTTGCATCTTAAGTGGCGGAACCTAACGTTGAGCTTTGCTACTTAACGCTGAGCTGATAGCATTGCGAAGAAATGAAAATTAATAAATATAAATTAATATAATTATATTGGATTATAAAACAAGTAGGTACATCCCGAGTTCTATATCTCTAAACACCGACAAAGCATACATCAAAGCGGCTTATTGGCTTATCAAAATCAATTAGAAACTCGAACGTTGTTGTTAGTTGTTACGTATATAATATTAGTAGATGTATCTAGATATATATAATGCATTTATAATATACGAATATATAACATTATTGGTGGACCCGGACGCGGCTACACCCGCTTGAACTATATGAATATTTATTAAATATATTTATGAAATTATTTTCAGTTTTCAATAGAGAGATGCATTAAGCTAGCTCATTTTGGGTGACGTTTTCTAACAACAAACTTTGCAAATTGTTGCCTAGCAACGGTCGCACAGCGACGGACATTGCTATTAACATGGCGGAATAAATTGCATGTCAAATTAATAAATATTTTAATATAATGGTATATATCGAAAATATTACAAATATGAGAAAAAAAAGTATCCTATGTTCACCCTGAGACCCTCAAGTATCTCTATATGAGTATTTTATCACAATTAAATTAGCGGTTTGGCCCTGATTGCGTAAAAGACAGACAGACAGACAGAGTTACTTTCGAATTTATAATATAGGTAAGGATAAATGCATTATCACTCTTTTCCACGTTCATCTCAATTTGCTTAGTTTTCCAGAAGGTGGAATATACAAGTAAATGAAAATAATTTAAACATAATTACAATACATTTCCCCGAGTGGAGATAGAACCCACAACCATCATGTTTACAGTAATTAACTACGCAATACACTCGTAGAATGGTTAATTTTATTACTAGTAATATATTTAGTACATATGAACTATGGGACGGGAGGAACAGGCTCTAGAGCAGTAACAGTTTCGTTTGTGAATACTTAATGTAATGTGAAATGTGATTATAACTTTAAATAATAATAACTTTTGAATATAAAATGAGTGATATGTCACTAGTAATTTAGTTCATTATAATTTAAAGTTGATTTCAATGTATTTTCAACCACTGATGTAAATTAGGGTTGTTATAAGTTTATAGAGTATATACATGCTTTTTTGTTTTTCTCTGTTGCTTCGAGGCGTATGAAACGAATAAACTTACTATATATTTTTTAAATGTAATTCTTGTTTATCGACATGATCCTAAAATCCTTTAATACTTTAACTTTGAATGGTGACAGAATATTAATCTGTCTAAATATTTCAATTGTGGCAGAGCGCGGCCATGACTTCCTACACCCAGCTTGTAATGTCTCGAATTTATATAAATTTTGCTCTTTACATATGGTGTTCATCGTATCGTGATTTCAATTAAGACCAACAATACAAGATAAGCTGAAGTCTTGACAAATCATGCTGATTTGAGTTGATAGGATCTAAATTTTAGATATCATAAAAGGATTATTAGAAAACTGACATTATAATTTAAGGATAAGAGTGTCAATATAGTAGTGCAGTGGAACCGCGGCTGATCGTAGACGCGAAGGCCGTAGGTTCTATATAAAATATTTTATTTTCTCCGCTTTATTAGCAGCGCAAAGTGGAGAGCCTCCGTTCTCTCAGATACTTCTTCCTATCTTGATATTAAATTCTCTCTGCTTACTTCAAGGGAAAACGTAAGGCTAGAATTTTTCTCCAGCTTCACGATATATCTCGGACCTAGCAAGTTAGGCAGCGGGAACATGGGATCATGATGTTAAGATATTCCATTCTCATTAATAGATTCGGCACATCGCATGTGGAGTGGCGGAATCTAACACCGTGCTGGGTCTTGTTATCAAAGCGAAGAAATTTTCATTTCTTAACATTAATGAACTCTCTTGAATGGGGATCAAACTCACAACCATCGCTTTTACAGTCGCACGCTTTCGATCACGAAGCCACAACGGCCTTAAAGAATACGAAATAAAGGTATTTATTTAAAGATTTAACTTATTGAAATGTTTACTCAACTTGTGATTGTTTTCTCTTACATTCATAAATAACACTATAATCTCGGCAGTTGACCGGTCAAGTGGACAACCTTCGGGAGCGCAAGTAATGTTACTAAAATACATAACGATTTTATTTTCATTATTCTTAAAAAGTAATTCTTATAAATGGCTTTTTTGGTGATATCCTCATATTTTGATTTGTGTAAACAGTGGTTTTGAAATTGTGTTAATAGTAGAGCTTTTGCTTACTTTTGAAATAGAATTCGATGTTAGAATACAATCTTTCTTTAATTATAAGATGTAGATTTAAGAAAATGGAAATCAAATAAAAAAATAGAAACCAGCCTTAAAAAGGGAAATGTAACAATATCACACAATTGCAAATTAACTTTGTGGGTTACAAGAAACAATCTCACTTATAATTACGAAAAAAAATCAACTTCAAGCTGTACTCAGTAAGCACACGACGACTCCTAACATATTATAATTATAATTACATTCAAAATTATATTTGTAATTATTTTATTCCTTTTTTCTAATGAATAATATATTATCCTACTTCATTAGATAAGACCATGGGCCAACTGTAGAATAAGAGACCGGTAGACTTCGTTAGAGCCTTAAAATAAAAAGGCTATAGCTATTCATTAAAAGAACAAAAGCTGTGGGTAGGTTAATGAGCTATAAAAATAAGTGCTTCTATAAGTGCTTCTCCATACAATTTATATTCTTTTTTGTTTACATTTGAGTTAATTGGAGTATTTATATACATATGAATGTATACCTAAAAAATATATTTAATTTTTTTAGCTTCGCTTCGCTCACTCTGTATCTCGCACGTATAGCCAGAAGAAACCTAGTGTTAAGACACTCCATTCTTATTAAGAGATTTAAGTTTCCCACTTTCCGCCGAAACCTGAGGCATTGCCTATTGATCGGTTCTACCGGTTCGACAACCTCGACATAATAATAAAATAATGCTTATTGTATAAAATAGTAAAATTCTAATTTAGCCAATGGTTAAGGTATTTTATTTTTATTAAATGAGAGAGATATATCATTACACTGAACGCTCTACGGCTACCTTGCCGCTTATCCCGCTTAGTAGAGTAGGTAGAGAGTAACGAAAATTTACGTTTTGTATAACAAGAACGCGGTATAAAAAAATGTCATCATTCCCCGAGTTATATCGAACCTACAACCATCATGTTTATAATGTCTAAATAAAAATAATGTTTCTTATTATCTCCATTTATAATCAACTTGTTAGGTACGCGCTTAAGGACTTATGTATACAAAATTAAAGAGATTTTAAATTAGATTAGCTCTCGAAATATCACGACACCCACGATTAAAAACAAAATAAATGAGTTCTAGTTCTAACCTACTTTATATTTACTTTTAGTTATCTTCTCATGTTTTTATAATTACATTGTTACATTATTATTATTTAATTAATACCATTGAGATTATGAATTAGTTGATTAATGATTAAATTAGTTGAAATAAAAAAAAAAAAAAAATAAATAAATATTGTGTAGAGAACAAACTTTGCCTAGCGGTCGTGACGGTTGTAGATTCGATTCCCATAAAAAAAATGAATTAGCATTTTGCAATCACCATGTGGGAAGCATGACTTAGCAGCTTCGAAGCAGTGCTTGGGAACAGAGTCCCTATACTTTAGATGTAAACTGATAATAGTTCTTTCATTATCGTTAATTTTTAGATTAGTTTCATGCTAAATTCGGCACATTGCAGGATAGGCAGAGGGATCCTGAGAGCCTAGTGTTAAAACACTCTGTTCGCATTAAGATACTTCCGTTTTCCACTTACCATCGTATAACTTGTCGTTTTTACAGTCGTACGCGTCTGTCCCTGTGTTAAATATTTAATTTATTTTTAGATATAGTCAATATTGTCTATATGATAAAATGAAACCACACCCACTGCTTTGCTTTTGAACTATATTAAAAGGACAAGAATTCTATAACATTTTTTAACAGATACCATCAATATAAAGTTTACAGATTATTAAATTATGATAAAAATATTAATTAACGCGAAAATATTTTGGCTATCAGTAAATCGTTTGTTCCGAATTCGTCCTCGTTTCAAATAGTTACATGTTATTATTGTTCCTACTATACTCGTATATATAAAACTGAGACTAGGTTAAGAAGACTAAGGTCAGTATAAAATTAACGATACCAACTTAATTATTTTGAATGTATTAACAATTAATATTGCTGTCAAGATTGTATTCAAACAAATAATGTTTTATTTTAATTTAATAAAGAACCAATTTGTATGTATGTGGTTTTACAAGGATTTAGATAAATCAATTTTCGCTGTTTTTTTTTTTAAATATTATTATGGAGATGGAAATGCAGTTTAATTTTTATATAAATGTCAATTAAAATAGTCAGTATAATATTTTTTGTTTATAATTTAATTATCATCCGTTTTAATAATTTTTAAATGAATATTTTAGTAAAATAATACAAGTGTATTACAATTTTTTTAATTATAAAAAAGAAATATTGAAAGCCTTGTGGCGCAGTAGTGGCTATGTGGCTGTTAATGCGACGGTTGTGGGTTCTATGTTTACTTGGGGTAATGAATATGTAATATTTTCCTTTCCTCGCCTAGGAAAGTTCGGCGAAAAGTGAGAATAGGAGTGTCTTTGCACCGCTTGTTGCATGTTGAGTGGCGCAACTCAACACCGCTAATTTAATAATCAATAATGTATCTGTTTTTTATTAGTTTCTAGATAAACGTGTTTAGTATCTATACGTTAAACATAATTTTATAATATGTTAACTTTAAAATATGTTCACTTTCTTTTATCTCATAAGCAATTTATGTAAAAAATAATAATGACGGGAAAGTGCAAAAAATATTTCAAATCGTCTTCTTCTAATAAATAGAAAAATAGTATATCATAATCGATATCCAAGAAATCATTCCGTTAGAATGTCATTCTTAGAAAATCGATTTTGTACACAGCCTTCGATTATATTATACATCCTGAATGTTTGGGGAAAATTACTGATTCACACTGACCTTACAATAAATACCTTCTTGTATATGTAATGGAGTCTGTATCACTCATTTTCTTTCTTAAAATATAATAAAATGTTTAATTTATGAATTGAATATGTTAATACAATACTGTTTCTGGTGAGCGGTGAGGAAAAACGAAGTTATTGACGTATAAAAAATTATACCAATAAGAACTTTGGAATTTCATTTATGATGCTTTTATTATATTTGTTTATGGCTATTTAAATATTAAGGTGTTGGTTTTTATGTATTTTTATATAGATATCATTATTTATTTGTTTTTGTCTACAAAAATACATTAGTCACCATAAATGTACACTGTCAGTTGCTTTACTACTTTACTAAGATAAAATTCATTTACTTTCTATGCAGTTATTATAAGCTAATAAACTTAAGTTTTTTTTTCTAGCATTTGCTATCGATATGTTACTGGAAACAAATACCTATTAAATATATTTATTTAAATCATTTATAGATTGTGGGTGAAATCCCCACTATAAGAAATAAAATATGAAATAAACAAACCATTCACAATGAATTTGTATCGCAGTAAACTATGAAAACTAAGAAAAGATGAATTCAACTGATATCTAAAACAAACATATCTCTAATATGTGATCTAATTTGTTATTTATTATATATTTATTATAATAATTCACATTTAATCAAATATTTTTCCTTGACCAATATAAAATATATCAGCCAGATGAGCACGAGGTACAAAGGCACCGGTTTGCGTCAGATTAAGATTTCAAATTAACCTATTGATTAAACGTCACTAAATTAATTTTAATTTAAGTTTTGATGAGATTTAGTCGGTTTTTTTTAAATTTTTAATATCGTAAATCATAAATATTACGATTTTTTGTGTTATTTATGGGCGATCTGACACAATTCTTCAAATATGCTTATTTTATTTTAATTTCATACAGGAAGGACTACATATTTTTATTTTTTAATTCTCATATTGTTTTGCTGCGTGGATTGCGGCGTACGAACGGACTGAATAGGAGAGTAGAAACGTACTATTTAGTTTTCTCTTTTAAATTATTAATAAGACTCCTCGGTCTGTCTATCTGTCCGTGTATCTATATCTAATGGACCCTGACAGTTAGACAATATTTCTGTTGTTCTGTATAACAAATACTTAAAAACAGAAAAAAAAATTGCAGGATACGCTCATACAAACATGATTTTTTACAATTTTTATAGATAATCGTAAGGAACCTTTCGTGCGCGAGTTCGACTCGCACCTGTTAATATGTTTTACCATAGCGAATCGAATCCGACGAAAACAATGACTGAAATTACGAATTTATTTAATTAACGATTTAAAGATTCTTTTGGGTATGCAGGAAGAACATTATTGTATTGATAACACTGCATTCTCCATTTCAAATTTTTGCTTGTTAGTTAGAGGAATTTTGTATGAAAACACCGCTATTGAATTTACAGTCATATGTTCCACGATGGCGTCCAAAATAATTTGATACTGTAAACAATCTGATATGGCGAAAAAAATGCGGAATTTCGATAATAAACCGGCGCCCACCTTTGAATATATTAACTTTGTTTTGAAACAACTGCTCCAATTTTTATATTTCTATAATTTTAAGCAGCCATATTATATTTTATTGTGGAAAAATCTCGAACTTAATTATATTATAATGGAATTCAATAATAGCATTTGCTTGCCTATTGTAGCCAAAATAAAAGGTTATTCAAATTTTATGTTATTTTAATAAAATTAAACCATTACGTCTTAATATATGATAGGAACAAACACATATCGTAAAACTTGATTAATTTTGTAATATAGTGTGTAATATAATAAAACATAAGATGCTCAAATTTTATAGTAAAAAAAAAATACTTCTTTTAATTAATAAAAAAAATATTTTTTTGTCCATTTATAGCAGTCTAGATAAAGACAATGTAATGTTAACACACTTCATTCGTCTTTCTCCACTCCAATTTGAGAAATTGCCTTTAATTTATACAAAAATAGGCTAGATTTTGCCTTGCTACAGTAAGAAAATGAAAATACTTGGGGGGTCCCCCAGGTATACCGCCACAATACCATCCTGATAATGTAAAATTGATTATATTTATATTATTTTAATATGAATATTTTGAAAGTGTCCTGGAGTGTCCAGGAAGAACTGTAATCCATAAAACGAGTTGTGACATTTTATTTAAACAAAGAGAAGTAAAGATCATAGCACGTGTTATTGATACAAAGTATAAAACGTATAAGTAATGAAAACAAAAAATTCCTCATGTATAATAAAATTTACTCTACAATTATGAACAACATAAAATTGTATTTAAATACAAAGAATATTTATATCGCTAAAATACAATAAATAAATAACTAGTTGCATTTTTTAATTTTCATTATTTATATTTCTAGTATATAAATACAATATTAAATATATCATTCTATAGGATATATATAAAACTATATTTAAGCATAAGTTATTTCGCTTTGTAACTTCACGTGTTGGCTTGAGGTCATCGGATCTGCGCGGCCTTGCCCGGTCGCCGACCAAAATGACACTGCCATATCTCGAATTCCTCTCCGCGTAATCTAAATTATTCGATAATGGCGCCTCCAAAATATATATCGTATTTACATATAATAAAGTATGTTTTTATATATTGGAACGTATTTTATATTTACTTGCCAAACATGTGGTTTTCGCGCGATAGAAACAACTAAATTGGAGCAAAACAAGACAATTTCGAGAATCTTGTATTTATTTGACACTTATTAACTTGATTGTTTTATAAGTTATTTGATAAATAATACAAATATATTTGTTTTCAATAGCAAATTGTTTAAATGAAGAAAAATAAAGAACAAAGTGATTATTAAACTTTATAGTGGGTATTGTACCTAGAATGACACATCATTCTGTCCATATAAGAGCCTTAAGTATAAAGTAGAGGCCGTCATGTGCAAACCTGCGACTGCAAACGTAACGTAACTTATGGGTTCTATTCTCACTCAAAAACAAACTAATATTTCCTTTCCAAGGAAAAGCGCGATATCGAGTTCCGCCACTCAACACGCTCCAGAATTAATTGGAAAGTTGGGAAAGGAAGTTACTTAATGGGAAGAGAGTGTCTTAAAATTAGGTTCCCTTTTCGTAACCTTCTATTTGCGGGATATAGTAAAAAAAATCAATAAAAATTATAAAAATAAATAAAAAAAACGAGGCCGTGAACTTAATAATTGTACAGTTCTCAATCCTCAACCTACACTCCACGAATATGATTGATATCTCAATTTCATCTAACACTTGCTATTAAAGTGTCTTCAAAGATTTAAACGTTTTAATAGATTACATTTACCGTTGTCTTATAAAAAGCCTGTGGTTATTGATTCATAATGACCAGCAATAAATATTTGAACCTGTAATTAATGATTACTTTTAAAAGTAAGCTCATTGTTTATTATATGAAGTAAATCACGTCGATAGCTGTTTCTCGCTTTGCGTGTTTATATCTACATTGTGTCATTGTTTGTGGATTATCATGGCTAATAAAATATTTTTTTACTTTTGGTATTTTTAAGGTTACTTACGCTGAAAGTGAGACAAGATTCTATTACTAAGTCTTCGTTTCTCACCAGGTTCGGGAATTATCTCTTTTCAGAACGGAAACATTAAAGAACTGTTTCATTCACTCGAATGGGAATGGAATCGACAACCATTCCGTTCACAGACATCATGAGTTTCATCATCATCCGTACCACCACCCAATCAATAATATATTGCTGTCCTAAAGAAACCTTCCTACATTTTCAATCAAAGTTTTCGATAATAGAGATATAACGACAAAGCACTCTACACCGAGTCCGATACATCAATTTGTATGTCAAAGAGCTTTTAAACTCTTGTCAACAAAAAGAGACTGGGATGGTTGGTTGTCAATACCGTTATTAAAGGTCATTTTGAAGACCTCTGATCCTCTACTTGTATACAGTCGTGAAAAAAATCCTGATATTTTTACGTGTAATAGAACCCGATTTACGTATAAATCATAATTATTATGAGACATAAAAGTGTGAACCTGTATTGAAATTACTAAGATGCAGATTTAAAGTAACAGTTAAGTTAATTTTTATTTGTACTTATTTAATGGTTACTAAATATTCAAACCTGTAGTGTTGTTCACGTTTTTTCCCGTATATGATATGGTAAGCATAGAAAATCTAATTTTGAAACACTCCGTTCTGCATTTTACGCCCTGTTTGAGTCATTTTGTGTTGAATCAAACTCAGCACCTTGGTTTATGTTACTAGAGCATTCCCCTGTCTTTGAGTCGAACCGGCAATCATCGCGTTTACAGTCAAATGCTGTCTAAGAACGATCAAAGCTTAAATGTATGTACGTTTATTTTATTTTGTTTGAATTAACAAAACAAGGATTCTTTAGAATAAGGTACCTGTTAGAGCAGATATAAATAAATATATTATAATTAAGTTTAGTAAATTAAATTAACTTAACCTGTTCTTTTATCGTAACCTAATGCTTTTCATTAAAATATATTTTTATGTATTATATACATATATTATCTATTTTTTATATAATAAGTAGAATAACAAAATAAAGATTGGAGAAATATGTGTTTGTTTATGTTATTTTCAAATTTTGCGCATACGAATACCTTAAAACGGTGGAGCATCGTATATTAGGCAAATGGGACAAATATCAGGTAGAAGTGTACATAAAAATTATAAACCGCGGCTTATTACGAAAGCACAACATAAATTATTAAAAATATAAGTTTTACTATTTTTAAATTTAAGTAATAAAGCGTAGTATTTAATAAATTTAAATTAATGAGCCTGACAACGCCCACTGCTCTGGACATGCACCTCAACTAAGAACCACTAAAACGACCGCTCTTGCGTCAAAACATTAAAAATGTTGAAAACTTTATATACGTACATGCATACAAATCAATTAATATCCATATATCAATTTCCTTAACAACCACAATGCTTAATACGAAATAATCCCCGAACCACATCATTCAGTTTTACTGTCAAAAACCACCCGTGACTTCACAAAAAATCATTGTCGAAATCACAAAGAGCTGACCTCGAAAGTTCCCAATAAAGACGTTATAACCCTCGAAGTTGATACATATTTAACGATCAACAGTTCGGCGCCGTTCTCGATAACTGAATCTTAAAAACAGGAATTCTAAAGGAATGCACGGTATGTACAGCTACAGGCCATGTTAATGTTTTGGCGGATGTCGCAGGCGCCGGCGCCGACCGACGACCGTAAATAAATACCATATTGTTGCACCCTGTATAAGCATACCCAATTTATGTAAATTTGGTATTTCGGTGACATACATTATTTTTTTATATATATATCATTTTAAAGTTGGGGTTTTTCTTTTCGATCATGAGGTTAATGGTGTTAGCCCTATTAACTTTTACAGCGACACCGGGGGGAGGGGGAGGGGGAAGAGGGTACTCTGTCCCTGAAGAAATGCAAGCACTAAGTGGCTGCCTGTGAGGAAGTCGACGACTGTAAGGGCGCCCTGCGGGACTCGAACCTCGGCTTGCGGCCGTCGAGCGAACTGGGCTTAAGTTGGGTCAATTCAATATGTTTATAGTATTGAATTCATTTGTTAGAATTATATTGACGTTTTTTATACTTAAAACTTACTTTGCTTTTTTATAGTAGGTGATTAGTAATGCAGATATGTGTTTTTAGTGTTAGAAATTAGATTAAATGCGTTTGTATTACAGATTTATTGTCTGCATTTAAATTTTCTATTAATTATTTTAATGGTATTTTAATTTAGAGAACTTTCTTAAAAATAATAGTAGTATTTAAATGATAATTTATATTCTGCCAATAACACTAAATTGATATAGTATTCTAGTTTCTACGCTTAGAGTCAATACAATGACGCAAAAATGGCCAGCTATTTTTCAAATGTTTCTAGAAGTATTTTAAATTAATAATCAATTTAAAATATATATATTATTATTATCTGGGTTAACTATATAAATATCTTCTAATTTTGAAATCCTCCTAAAGTTGCAGGCTAAAAGAAAGTATTGTGATAAAAAACCTATTTGATTTCTGAATGATTATGATTTATTGCTTATAATTTATATTATATATTATTGCATTATTGGATGCAGTTTCGTAGGAATTTAATTTAAAATGCCTTTCGAAATGTAGAATAAATTTTAAACTGGCGGATGTCACGAGTTCTATATCAAGGTTGTTTAGCAAAAGGTGATAAAGGTTATATCCAGAAATTATTGATATTCTATGAAAATTCTTGGTAAAAAGTAGAGAAAAGAGCGATCTGATCAGGTTCTATAAATCTGGTGGTTACTCAGTGACACGATATTCCTTCTTAATTTATAGTGTTTTCATCCCTCAGTATTGTATTGAAATTCGAATACGGGAGGCTAAGGCCGTCGCTGACGTTAATATCTTTTGTACTTAAATAAATAAAGGTTAACGCAATATGGCTTAGTAGTTCTCGTTAAATGGGACACTATAAAAATTATCAGACGTTTATAGCCAATTTTCAAGTATATGATTTTTGAATACGATTTAGTTGAGACCAGTTGTAGCGCAGGGGCACAAGCTTGCGGCTTGCGGGTGTTGGATTCGTTTTTCACTCGAGGAAATGAAATATTTAATATTTTAATTTCTACGCTCTGATGTCGAGGCAAAACACGGCGTTAATGTAAATAAGATTGGGCTGTAAGCAGAAAATTCTTAAAATTCTCGTCCCCAAGAATCGTAAGGAGTGTTACTTACAGACATCACAATCAAATATGACGGATAACTAACCATAAATTTTAGAGCTTAAAAAAAATTATGGTCTTATATACGTTAAAAATTGGAGTAAGTTAGTTATAGTCAAATTAGGTTAAAGTGTATTATGTTATAAGTAGAGCCCCAAAATAATGAAAGTTTTATAAGAAATGAATACATATTTTATTTTTTATACACAAATATTATCTTCATTTTCAGAACGTCAAAATAATTGTATTATTCTTCACTTGCCCTGAAGTGATCTTGAACTTTTAAGAGTACAAGGTAATAACAAACCTCTTTAACTTTTAATAAGAGCGTGGATATTCTAATACCGAATTCTTAGTAATACAAAAACTGTATTTCCATCCATTCTAAGTTATACTAGAATATCTATCTATATTTTGGCTTATAGCTTCACGTCACGTCGACTCATTGACTTTGGTATATATTTATATTTACTTTTATAATTTTACATTATTAAAAATTTTCCTTCTCTTGACTGTTAAATATCACAATTTTATACGTAGATTTAATATGTTCTACATTTTATGTACAATATACTTAACTATTTATGCATAGAAGAAATAAAAGTGGATTATCTCAACCAAATGTAAATAAATACAAATTATTACTGATTATCCAATAAAATATAACCCTATAAGGAAGAATTTAATTAAATAGAATAGATGAAGCGGTACTAATGATTTCATAATAATCAATTAATTTTATAATATTATTATAGCATGATTCTAACGAGAGGTCGTTGATTGTACTAGATATTGGCCGACATTGTGAGGTTACCGATGTAGGAAGAGTACGTACGTAAAACGCTATTCACAAATGACCTCGATCTTTCATATTATTAACGGGATGGTTTAGGATTAAAAATATAATGTATGATTTCTATAGAAACTTTTTTATCACAATATTTCTTATATATATACAGCCTACGTCTATTGTTAGTTTGTTTAACTTTATGTTGTATTATAAATTCAACGTAGGTATAGATAAATACGTGGTCGCTTGCAGTTTTGTTTCTGTAGACGTAAAATGGAAAATCCCGTTTTCCGTTTCCGTAAGAATTTCTAATAACTCTCTATTAGTGCTCTGCTACACTGCCTAATCTACCTATGGTACATATTAATTTAACTTTGTAAGTCCAATAGTTTCATCTGTAACTTAGTAAAAGAAGACACATTGATAAACGGGAAGTACACCTTAGAAAAATTTAATTAGCTTAATTTTGTTGCGTTTGCTTGAATTCAGTCATATAATATAGATAATATAATAGTCGGTAGTAAAGATGTAGTACTTGTACGTACAGTTGTATGTGTAGTTGTACGTATGGCTGTAAACAAAACACTTCTAGTACCGACGCTGTTTCGGCACCGAAACGAGGATAGCCAAAGGATAATAGACTAATTATAAAGTTCTCCACATCATCACAACATATTATGATAAAAGAATCGCCTTAAAAACGATGAAACATAAAAAAAAACAATAAATAACCAGAGTTCAATTGATAACAATTTTTTTATCTATACACAGAAATGAAGGTTAGTAAATTTCATAAATTTTAAATTAATTTAATAATAATTGATAACAGCGAGCAATAATCATTTATCTTATGACAAATTTTCTGAAAACAATTGTTTACTTATTTTACAATGAAGAACAAAAAAGGTGGTCTCTCTGGCACGAAATGTCATGGTTGGTGGGCGATACGACACCAAAATATGTCGAGTAAGGACGCTCAAGGTTAAATTCCTGATTGGTAGATATAGACCCTTTATTTAGTATAGAGAATGAAAATATATTTATATTTTAGATGTTTATTTATTATCTTCCTTCAATTTAATTCAAAATATATATGAATGTATTGTAATAAAGATGAAATGGTTAATGTTGAGAATAAAAATTAATGAAACAGATAAATATTAATTAAGGAATATATTCGAAAATATAAATATTAGTAATAAAAGTGTTGTATTTGGAAGTCTTATAGTCTTAACCAGGTCACGAATTGAGCAGGACGTTAAAATTCACAGACCTTTTAACACGCGTATCGCTTACAAAAAAAACGTAAAAAATTACAGCCTACGGTCTAGCCTAGGTCCATTAAAAGATTTTTTATGAAAATTTATAGATTAATCTATGAATTCTCTAAATAAGTACGTAGGTGCTACATTACTCGCTCCGCTCTCTGCATATTATTAAAAACTATAAAAAAATAAAAATACTTGCTTTTAATAAATTACAAACATCGTTAGCACAAAACTATTTTCTTTACTAGAAAGATAAATAAATATATTGTGTTAAAAGGGGAACGTAGAAAGTCATATCAAATTATATTTAAGTACACTTCCAATTAATTTCCGCAATGATAAATTGAATTCTAGTAACTACTATGTTCTTTTGAATATTTATACTTATTTATTAATTACTTACGACGTTCCTTTAGACAGATTTTGAATATGTAACGAATGTCAACACGATAACGCCTAAATTTGGTGTTTTAAGTTATTATAAACGTATAATTAATAACTGTGTCACATTTAATGACCCCCATTAGAACTTATAGGGGAGTGTTAAAGGCGGACTTGTTTTAATTATTGTTTAAATAACACATACAGATTAATATTCTGCTAAGTCACTAAAAACAATCCGCAATACAAATATTATGATGATAAGCTCTATCGTTGCTGAGTGATAGATGTTAAAGACAACACATAGGCGTAAATTAATATTCTTAGAAAGTAGAAGTAAGAAGGCCTAGAAATTTGCAATATAGATAGATAAGTTAAAGTAAGAGAGCACAAAAAAAGGATTTACCGAATTTTCCACGGCAATGATAAAAAAAATAATAGTTTAAAAAACTAAAAACACGCTTTTTTCCAATTGAAATGATGATGATAAAATGAAATGAGCATATAGTCAATATGTTTACTAGTAGGCAGTGCAATGATCCAGCCATCTTCTAATTCCATCTTCAGGTAAAATTTTATTATGTCCTCAAATTTAAGAATATGAATGAATCAAATAATTTGAAACAAAATCCGGACCTCAAATTCCCAAACATTCCTCAAATTCCCTTAAATCAATCCAGATTTGAGGTCCTGTTTGAGAATCTGAGGACCTGTTTATTTAGTTACTATTAATAAGTAAATATCAACTTATGTTATCATAATCTTAAATCGGTGATAACTGGCATAGCAGAGAAAGCTAGTCGCGCTCTTATTCCACTGCGCCATTTGATTGTCATCTACGTATACATATTTTAGCACAATTTAGATGAAACAGCGAACAATAAAGTGTTTACAACTTCCTACATTATATAAGGCATAAATTAGCAACCGGTGTAGTTTGTATGTTAATTTGGAAATTTACGAGTTCGTAACAAACGATTGAAGATATCGACGAGTTCTGCTGAAGTTCGAGTACATGAATTTCGCCTAAGGAATTTGTATCCGCCAAATAAATTAAGCCTTGTATCTAACTTTGGATAGCAGTACCATTAACAATTTTTATTGTGTTTTCGCTCTAATAAATATGACATTTGGAATCCAAATGATAGCACAAAAAATATTTATGATTATTTGGTAAAAGCTTCTTGTATGGCATCTTGTTTGTGTTTTTTTTATTTATTGTGTGAAACGAAACATATATTGACCACAATATTTGCGTATTGTTTTCTAAAGAATAGTTGACTGAAAAATTGTAGGGTGAGCTTCAATTTTAATTAATTAGCCCCGTGTTTTTTGTAATATTTTTAATTCGAGATCAAATATATGTCATTAAATACATAAAAACATAAAAAAACTCGGCACAGGAGACTAACAAATAAACTAGACGGAAAAAGAGGGTCTTGCGAGAAACTAAAAAAAAGTTAAGTTAAAGAGAAATCTGAGACAGAAAATATTGCATTAAAATTGCACAATGATTTGAATTTAAGTGAAAAAACACTTCCATATCGTTAAACAAAGCATCAAAGCTAAATAAACCTTAAAGTTAATTGTGATAAATTAGTCACCCTACAAAATACAACCTCCCGATTTTTAATTCTAACAATCATATTGATCCAAAAAGATGATGCAAATCAATATCTGAATGTATAAGAAATTGTTATTGCCCTCATAAATAAATTACCGTCTTTACATGAAATAAAAGTTTTTACTCAAATTAATCATCCGTCTTAGGGTTCCGTGTCTTCAAATAAAGAAATGGAATTGTTATAAGACTACTTTGTTGTCCGTCTGTCCCTTAAACCTTAGGTCTCTTTTAGGACCTTAGGTCCCTTGCAGCACAGAAAAAATGTAACTTTCTAACTCACCGCAATTAAAAGATGCGAACATTTTATGCATCATTTTTCTGCATTTTGTATGAAATTTGCCGAATATATGGTACTTCCCTTGGACATTTATGAAATTTGAAGTTAGAACTTACAAAACACATAAAGAGAAAAATTAAAATCATGGGAAAAACATATTACAAACTTATATTTATAATTCATTTCATATAAAATAAGTGCATACGCCTGCAAACTTAAGTATGTCTACTTTTATGATTTGAACATTCAGTTGAAATACAGTCCTGATAGTGATTTGGAACCCTCGGTGGCGTGTCCGACTCGCACTTGACCAGTTTTTTTATATTATTTGTAACAAAATTGATTGTAAGATTATTTCCCGATAAGTATTTTTATGGTTAGTGTAAATTAATAAAATTTTATTAAATTTTCGCTGCCGTTACATTATCCGGGTTAAGTAACCGTATTGTGATTAACATGCATGTTTTTTGTGCATCTTTTGCTGTTTATAGAATTTAATTTAGCAAAAAGTCATAAAAGATCTAAAATATGTGATTATACCTATATACATATAAACATATAAACATAAATGTACAGAAATTGTTGTCATAGTGACGTAGTTAGGACATTACTGACAACGCGGTGGTTAGCAGTTGAAATTCCGTTCGTCAATAAATATGAATGCTTACATAGGTAGAATTCGACTAGATAGATGAAAATGGGCAGAAAATGAAAAAGTAACGATAATAATAGCGCACTAGGATAATTTTACATATTTGGTTCTAATTAAAAAAAATAATAATAATTTTGTCTAAAAAAATAGTGACATGGATAGTAAAAATAATGTATGGTCACTTTGTGATATTTCTATTTATAGCATGTATGTTGGAATTATATGTAAAGATCATATAGATTTTGTATATTATATTAATAATTCTTTATAAGATACAAAATAATATGTAGATTAAAATTTTAACCAACACTATTCATCTCACAACTAGGCGGAAGACTCTAAGGAATTTTTATTGTTATTATTATTAATGTTAAATAATTGCCAAGAATTATATGAATGTGTTAATGTTTTTATTAATATATGAAAAAAATGCGTAGGTGTTTAATAGGTTGTCTTAATGAGGAGTATGAATTAGCGTCTAGACTAAATGCAAAATTATACATTCTATTATTAGTAAATATTATTTGTTTACTTTAAATATTGTTTATAAAAACAACACAATTTAAAGCTTCAAATTTTCCTTAAATTTGAAATCCTTAATAATCTTCTACTGCGCTACACTCGGGAGAGTATATTATACTTATATTATAGTTGCTTACACACAATTACGATTAATGAAAGAAAAGTCTAGAAATAAGCATTTTTCATGATAGTGTTCTTCAATTTTCCTCAAAACACGATTTTATAAAAAGAAATCAGCTGTACGTATCTATTTAAACAAAGTAAGTAATATCTTGTGACTTATTTCATTATAAAAAAATATATATATTTGATATCGTATCGTCCGTTGCAGCGCAGCGGCACACCGTTTATCAGACGCGAGAGTTGTAAGTTCGATTGCCATTCAGAGAAATGAATTATTTTCCTCAAACTGGGCGGAAAATCAGGAACGGAGTGTCTTAACACTAACTTTCGTCTGCCTACTAAATTTTTAAATAGCCTAAAGCTAAAAATTTTAAAAATCTGATAGAGGTAAAAGGTAATAGTGACTCACACACTTCTAAGTATTAACATAATATTTAGAAGTAATCTCTTAAAGTATGAGATTTTATTTTTAGAACAGATTGTACCGTATGCCGTTAAGCGACTGCTTTTTCACACAAAAAAAGGTTTAAATCTTCATTGTTACGATGATACACCATAAAGCTATCATAAAATTATAAGGATGCAGGATGTATTTTTAACGAACCTAACGAGTCTTTTGTTACAGGTACTTAAATATTTTTTCTCGAGACCAGAGCGAAGAAATGAATAAATAAATTTAAATAAATATTTAATTTTCTTGCGTGAGGATCGAACTTACAGCCACAACCAGTCGCGTTTACTATAACAAACTTCTGCCTCTGCGCCACGACTGGCCTCAGTCCTTTTTTTAGTTGAACCACATTTTAATCATATTTTGTCTTAAAATAAATAAATAAAACAGCTCTCTCTATACCTTATTAACCGTTTGTTTCGTAAATTACTTCAGTTAATCCCAAATTTCTTTCCTCGCAATATTCTAAATTAGAAAACAACGGTATTTACTTGACAAAGAATTGCATGGAGGATTTTAATGTGATTTCTGTTATAGCTTTTGCGAATATCTGACTAACCGTGTTAAATTTACCTTAGCGAATGTTTACGACACTTATCCATATTGGTATTTAGGTAATGCATTGAAATACGTGGGCGCTTGTACGTGAGGGTTCCGTGACAGTGTGGAGTGGATTTGTTTGTATAGTTGTTTGGTATTGCTAATATATGTGTAAATATTAGAATTTTTATTGTTAACCTTTAACTATGGACGTGATTTTTTTTATAACACACATATGGACGTCGGGTCTGTCAGACCAGTGTATTTATTGGTCATATTCCGTCTGTTTTTTAAAGGAAGAAGACAATTTTATGTTTTAGTTTACATGAATAGCCTCTAATCAAACAAAATCAATATAAATAAAATCGCTTTTTATTAAAGTTTACGCATCACAACGATTTAAGTAACTTAAAGTCACAATTTCAGTCTTTGGCTACATGGGATGACTTTTAAGAAAATAATACAATAAAAAAAGACAGATAATAAAATAAATATTTTTTTTACAAAATATAAAGTCTAACAATAAAAAAAAATAAAGAAATTACATCTTATGGTATAAAATAAAAATTTTGACAACACCTCAAGATAAGGTATTATTGAACATCGATACACAATGGCTTTCAACATTGTTGGCTAACAGGACGATTGCAGTCAACATAAGTATGTGTTGTCTTTCTATATATCTTATGGGGGCAAAGTATACATGTTTTTCAAGAACCCAAAACATTTTTTTTAGCTACATGTTCAATAAATGATAGATTAGATCGCGAAACGCGAGTCAAAGTCATTCTCAATTCTTAGAGTAGTTTAGTATACGAAACGCGTCTTTTTTTTTGATAAAGTGCTATTTTCTTTCTAAAATGTCGTCGTCCAATTCTTTTGTTTGATGTTGATTATAAAGTACCGATATATTTGTCCCTGACGTGCTTAGTCGATCATTTTTTTCCATTTTATCATCAAAACTAAAAAAATTGAATCTTTTTTACGTAAATAATATTTATATTACTAAAATATATAACAAATAATGCAAAATAATATATGATATATAACAATAAAAACATTTGAATACAAATAATACAATTAAAATATTAAAGAATATTTTGTAATATTATAAAAATATATGGTGTTTTGAAATCATTATGTATGGAAAACATGGACGTCGGGTCTAACAGACCCAGGTCCCGTTTAGAAAGTTAAATACTCACGTGTTTTGAACCCAAAGACACAACCACTGCTATCTACATTCATTTTGTCATTAATACGAAAGGTACTGAGCGACTCAGTGGCGGAGGTCACCGAGAAGTGGCCGATTTGTAGAATTCGTAGACCTAGATGGGTCTGTGAGACCCGACGTCCATACTTAAAGGTTAATAGCAAATATATAAAAAATCTATATTAAGTTAAAAGTTATAATAATCTGGTTTACTGTACAAAATACATATAAAATATCATCAATGATGAATATATTTTTTTCATAATTATTTTAATAAATATGGCAATGGTCCTTTAACAAAAAAAAACATAAGAGACTAAATTAAACTACAAAAGCCTTATATCTGTACTTTCCCATTCTCATGTATAATATAGTACATGGCCAATATAATATTTACTGCAATTTTTAACTAACAAATGTATTTTACTATTACTACTTATACTTAATTTAAAGTTTTTATAGTCACTCATCAAATTATGTTTTTCTTTTATTTTATTTTTCTAACGCTATATCCTGCGCATGGCAGAGTTGGCAGAGGGAATCTGAAATCTAGTGTTTAGACACTACGTCCTCATTAAAACACTTCCCTTGCCCACTTTCTGCCAAACTTAGGACATGAAAACGTTAAATATTTCATTTCCTGGAGTGGAAATCGAACCCACAATCTTTCACATTTACACTGCCATGACTGGCCTCTAAATATAAATAACCAGTAAATAATATAAATACTTTATTGTAATACGTTCACATTTCACAATTATGCGTCATACTGTTAATGTAAGAGATGAGTTAGCAGTTAGATTTCCCAGTGAATAGGATAAAATCTTTTTATGTGTTTAATAATAATAATAATATTATATATGCGTGATAAAAGCTCTATAAGAAATCATAAATAGATACGGCTTTGCCCATTTGGAATACACTAATGTCTTTTTATATGTTTAATGTAGCAGCGTATGACTGTAAACGCGACGGTTGTGGGTTCGATTCTCACTCGGGGGAATGAATTATTTTCATTTATGCCACCATGTAACTTGCATCGTCTCCACAAATGAACGAAAAGTGGGAAACGGCAAATTTGGTACTAGGTTCCTTATCCTTACCTTGCTATATGTACGTAATAATACATATTAATCGATTCGATTGCTCAAAACACGCTGTAAATTAGTGAAAACCACATCAAAAACCGTTCTCAATATTGAAAAATTGAGCATACCTACTTCAAAGGAAAGATAAGACAAAGATTTTGTTTTATATACCTAATGCAAAAAATATATATTTATAATTAATTCTAATAGCTATAAAATTGTGTTATTAACTTCTTAAATTGTAAAAAAAATGTTATAAATATTAAAAGTAACGTTAAAAAAGCATTGTTCAAATATAGTAGCGGAACCAAAAGGGTAAAAATAACGCATACTCAAGTATTTGCTTTGTTCATAAAAATAAGATATATTAGTTGACGACTTTAAAGAGCTTTAGCGTCACGAGTGTTCCTTATGAAGGTTGTATTATGATCTTATTTTAAATCAATTTGCTGTTTCCACTCACCCCTTATTTGTTGAGTTAATATTTCATGAATTGGGGTGCATAAAGTTTGCGTATCGTATTCATATTTGACTAGCTGTTCTTGTTATAAAGCAACCTTTTACATTTTTCCCTTTTTTTAGCTTCATGCTGTATCCCGCACACTGTAGAATAGGGGGAGGGAATCCAGTGTTAAGACACTCCGTTTCCCCTTTTCTGCCGAAGTAGGGTCCCGGCGCCACGACTGGCTCCCTTTCTCACATTTTATAGTAACAAAAGCTTAAAAACTATATTCTCAATTTATTTTAGGCAAATCGTTATCTAGATTTAGAAAGGTAATCAGTCATGCGTGATTTCCATTAGTTATTTATATAAACGTCAGATTAAAAAATATAAAAACAGCTAATAAATCCAACAGATAACAATAAAATTATAGAACGTCTATCATAAAGAAAGAAAGGAGAAGAAAAAATAACTATAATATATTTTGACAGTCAAAAATCAAAATCTAAATCATACATTTATTATATTAAAATTCCATTTGAGCTTTACATGATTAATTAGGAGCTTAGGCCATTTATTTGTCATCGTGTTAGTTTATTTTTTTATTAGAAATACTAATAAAGCTATATCTGACCTAGTTTTGTTTTAAGACATATTGAAAATAATACCTTGGTTTAACGATTTCTTCACAGCTATCGGTCGAAATGATTTTTTAACCGACTTCAAAAGAAGGAGATTATCAATTCGACTGTATTTTTATTTTTTTTTTATTTTTGTTACCTCATAACTTTTGACTGGGTGAACCGATTTTGATATTTTTTTTTTGTTTGAAAGGTGAGGCTTCCCGAATGGTCCCATTTTTTTATCACTTTAGCCTTTATGTCTTAACATTATGTCTTAAAATTAATTTAGAGTAAATATTTAAAATTAAAAAAATATATATTATATCCAAAAAGAGGGTACAGACCATAATATTATATCTGTAGAGTTATCAGAATATAAAAAATATATAAATTAGATTTTTTCGATGATTAAACCCAATTGGAAAATGGGTGTTTTAACGCTCCAGTCCCCATTTTTCGCCTAATTTTCGGGGTACTGTGTGTCCAATGGCGAAGTTGTCATCAGCATGAGAAAATAAAAATCATTCATACCACTGAATGGGAATCGAATCTACAATCGTCGTGCTTACACACAGGCACGTTGCACCGCTGCACTACGACAGACAACCAACCTTAAATCATATAGACAAAAAAGAGTGCATTAACTATGTAAATAAGCATCTGATTACAAACTTTATCGATGAAAGTTCGCAGAGCTCTGCCGCTGTGGCAATTTTACATTACCAAAACGTGTGCCGTTTGGGGCTCGCCGCAACGCTTTGTGGTCGATTACTTCGCTCATTGAACAATTTTGATTTTTAACTGCGTTAACTTACATATATTTGAAGTTAATGTATGAAATATTACAATATTGTAGTTAAGAGGAGAACTTCACGCTTTATCCCGCATATAGCGGGATAGGTGGAAGGAACCCACTTCGTTCCCCACTTTCCATTTTTTTTTTTTTAAATTGTTCAGTTTAACATATCAAAATTGTTTCTAAATATATATTATGTACATATCTATATATTTGAAATAATCACATTCTGAATAATTTACGTTTGAATTAAAATCTTTCTATTAATTAATATAAAACTTCGTCAGACAACACTATTTAATCAGTAAATACCTTTAGACAGGTGTCTTAGAAGGGATTATCCTAGAAACTTTATAACTGTTTAGTTGAGCAAGCATGAATTAAATTGAATTTTACAGTCTAAAGTGAAATTTGATTAACTGTATAAAATATATCTAACTTTTGCATTACTTACAAGTGCTGGAGGGTTTGTGTCGGCAATCCAAGATCGGAATGGTTAGAACTCTAGGAGGTTCAGCAGAGGATTCCGAAAAACTAAAAAAAAAATATTGCCCTCAATATCGATTGCGTGATCTATAAAAAGTTAAATCTCCTTGTTCCCATTTCGGAAACCCTTGCGTTAGTTCTCCCCTAAATTCCCCAAGGAACGTATATGCAATAAAAATAATACATAGATTTACATATTCTAAATCGCGTAGTATATGTGTGTTAGCCACTCAGTTTCTACCTAAAGCGTAGTATGCGTAGTAAGCGTAATATGCTTTGTATCTATACGAGTATTAAAAAGATTAATATTTATATCTATATATATCTAATATTTTAATTTCTTCGCTCAGGTCTTGAGGCAGGCTGTGGCCTCCAGAATTCTGCGAAAAGTGGGGAGCGTAGTGGTTTACACCTAGTGTCCCTCTGCTACCAAGCTACTTGTGGAATCCAGCGAAAGAAGAAGCTGAAAAAATAAATCCTATAGTGAAAATAAACATAATAGTTTTATATCTTTAATAAAAATCTTTTTATGTAACAGGAAAATCGGAATTTACATAAAAAATAAAAAGGACAACCCGCACTCATGTGACACCAATAAACCTAAATTCCTTTTACACATAAGACAAAGTAAACAGTCTTAATTAAATGAAGCGATAACATCTTGATAAGGGTAGTATGGAATTCGAATATCCGGATTTATAACAGGATTGTAAGAAAAAAACTAAACCACTAAAATGTGTGAACGAACATGCGCATTATTTATTTTATATCGAAAGTTATCTCTGTTAAAGAATTATTGTGTCAAATGTGTTTTATTTTTGTAGAAAAAAATATTATTAATCATTATATTTTTTGGGCTATTGTGGTACTGTAGTACAGAGGAATGAATTATTTATTTAATTCGTTCATCCTTGTTAATCATAATAAGACGCGCGGCGTTGTGTTCCGCCACTTAACTCACAAAAGTGGGGAACGGAGATTCTTAACGTGTCTTCAGCTCGTCGGTCGTGGGTTCCATTTC
This sequence comes from Heliconius melpomene melpomene, assembly GCA_000313835.2. Lineage (NCBI taxonomy): Eukaryota > Metazoa > Arthropoda > Insecta > Lepidoptera > Nymphalidae > Heliconius > Heliconius melpomene. The sequence continues at coordinate 227,569 of HE669267.1, read as the reverse complement.
CACTCGGGAGAATGAATTATTTTCATATTCTCTAGCTACTGTAAGAAAGATATTGTCGAATCCTCCCACTCAACACGTAGTGTCTAAGAACTACTCCGTCAGAACATTTGTGGTCTGTATCTCTCCTTCTATGAGATTATATAGGCAATAAAATGAAATAAAGCGACAATGTAATAAATACTATATTATTTTTAAAAAAAATACTTAACACACATGCCATTCAACATATAAAATAAAGAGAGATAAAAAGTAAAATAATACCAACAATTTGCCTTTATTGTTACCAAATCTGGCAGTTACTATGCCATTGTATTGAAAATTCATTTCAATTTATCAAACACCTACATACTTACGAATTGCGTATTATTTATACTTATAATAAAAATGTAACGGTTGGTCTGTTCATGGAAGATATATAAGAAAAAAATATGAATGGCTGATACTTTATTTTTTAATATAGGTGTTCAAATTATTTTTGAAATTATATTTTTATTAAAACTTCAATTATTATTTAGTTCAAGCGGGCGAAGCCGTAATTGGGTTGCTAGTAAATAATAAATATTGGTATTTCACAAAGGTTATTCAACAAAATTTATGTATTATACATGATTTTAAAGAAATCTTAATGACGTTAACTAAAAGGACACTGAATAATTCTCTTCCTCAAAATTAGGAAATCTCGTTTGATGACCAGTCTCGTTCTCAGTGACGTCGATATGACGCATCCGCACACCCATGTCCACCTTCACCATTCCGATTAATCAGTGGATAAATTTTAATATTTATTAGAAGATAACGTAATTATATATTTTTTTATTTTTACAAATGTTAATAGTAACTAGAGTGGAATTGATTAATACAACTTGTAGCCATATCCAGAGGACCGCAATAGTGTATCTTTTCTTGAAGCCTAAATTTAATTCTAATTTATATGAAATTAAAAATATTAATATAAATAAATATTTTGTATTTAAAACTACATTTAAAACTAAATTAACTAGTTTATAAAAAAATATGTGCCTATAAATTATTAGATCTTGTTTTATTGTGAGAATTTTTAAAGCACCGTGATGGTGACCTTTAGCACGTCTAATGTCGATGTTAAAATCGTATCGATCTATGTTTTATCACTGTCTAGTGATGCGTTTGGGAAAAAAAAATGGAAGACAAGTAGGCTGAAGTTATTAATGATAATGAATTTAAAAATTGAGGTCACAGCATAGTTGTGTGTTCAAATCCCATTTATTAAGTATGTTTTTTTTTATCATTTAAGTGATTTCACGTTTTAGTTAGTTAGGTGTGATGCAAAGTTTCATAAGGTAGGGAAACAGATCGGTAGAAAAACTTATAAAAAAATTGAAAAGGCTTAAATGTGTTCCGAGTTGTTCGATATTTATATAAGTACCTACTATCAGCTACACCCAGTATCCTACAAATAGCAGGGCAAAGGCAGAGGGGAGTCTGTCTGGGAGGTTTGTCTCGGTACCAGAGCGAGCAAAATAAATACTTCATTTCTTTGAGTAGGAATCGAACCCACGACCTGTCTTACAGTCACACGCTGTGCCTTACAGTCACACGCTTGAGCCCTGCGACACGACTGGCCTCGAATACCTTATTTTTAAATATCTGAATGTAACAATTAAAAATAATCTTCTGACAATACATGTACATTCCCATATTATATTATAGTAAATTGAAATTAGGCGCCACATCAAGTTACCGCTAGCATTGTAATGACGTGTGAATAATACTTTTTTATTCTCACAAGAATTAAGATCTATTCATCTTACGTTCCAAATCAATCAATAACTTATAAATGAGCTATCGGTAAAAAATACAACGGTAATGCCACGAACTGATGATGTACAGTAGGTCACTTTGATTGTAATGTATGACTATCATCACCACTTTTTGCTGACCTCTATTCTTTTTGTTGGTGATATGCCAAATGCTATGCCATAGAAAACGGTGTAAAAAAAAACGGTGTAATTAAAATTGTTAGGTAGGGAGAGATATTAAAGTGCTATAGAATTTATTTTTTTCTTTTTGAAAATGTATTGTTTTTTACACATTATTTAAATTACATCTTCTATTTAATAAATGAAAACTATCATTGAAGTATACGATTATGCGTTTACAAGCGTTTGGTAGTATGCTTTTAAAAACCCTTTGATTTTCATCAAAATCTCTACAAAAAATTCTAAAGGCCTAAGATCGGCACGATAATTTGACATACTATTTATGATTGCTATGCAAAGAGATAATTTTTTTATCAACATTTTATTGTACATTTTATTGAGGAAACTTCGTTAAAGAGAACAATCGTATCAAAGGATGTGGAATTTGTCATACTGCCTTATTAAAACCTAAGTCATTTTTAACCAGAATTGGGAAAAACCAATCTGGCTGGTTTCTTTAACGGTCACTGTTCACGGCAGTTCTAATGTCATGGATAAGTTAGTCAGAAATCATCTGGTCCATCACAAAAATAAGCCTCCACTAATAAAATTTATTTAGCAATAAATAGGGATAGAATATATGGTATATTTACATAACAAGAAAGTAGAAAATGGCAGAAGCTGACTGTAAAGACGACAACACGAAATGCCTTCAAATTTCGGCTAAAAATGGGTAACGGAGTATCTTAACACTAGGTTTCGGGGGCGGAATACACCATGAAGCAAAAAAAAAGAAAGAAAAACTTATGGTGGGGTTTTCTTATGTATTTATGATGAATAATCGAGAACTTTACAAAATGAAGTCAATATATTATGTATATAATTACATGGGAGACTAACTCGAATATCCGGCTTAAAACTAATACCTTACATAACTAACTTGTTACCTATGCATTTGAATAAAGTTATATATAAATTAAAAGTATAATTCTCCATTATTCTTTCATATACGTTGCATTGAACTATAATATTTAATGTTTATCACCGACAGCGTCGGCAGGCGCCACAGTGATGCGTCACAACATAAAATCCGTATAATGGAAACTTCCTAGAAATTAAATTAATTTATTTACTTAATTTTATAATTTTGTCACAACAACACGTTATAATAACCGAATTCCATTGAATATTTGGTTAATAAACCTAAAAGTGATTCATTAATATTCCTTGTATAATAATATTGGAGATAAGAGCTTGAGACAAATACGCAATACAGTAGCGGATACTGTTTTATCAAATATAACGTTATTTATTGTTATGATAACGACTGTTTGTCTTCTTTGAGTGATGAACGAGAATTTCCTTAATTTTGCAGAAGTTATCAAAATATTCAAAGGTTCAAATTCGAATAATATTTTTGTTGTTATATTTATTTATTCCGGTAATTTGAACAGGATACATAGTAATTTCAAGAAAATATATATAAAATGATATAAGCTTTTGAGAAGAAGCTTTTGAAGATTTTGGCGAATATTAATTTTGACTGTTGAGTCTTATAAACATTATATAACAAAAAAAATATTATCATAAAATGTATTTCAGAAGAATTGTAATGAAAAATTGTACATCGTAAAAAATAAAATAAATAATTACCAAAAATATATTTGTAGCATTTGCTTCTTTTTTTTACCTATAAATAAATAATTCCTTTCCTATAAATAAACCGGAACTATAAAAAATTTGTGCCTACGTCAATTCATAATATCTATAGCAATAATATAAGTTTTCCAAAAATTTACAAAATAATGAAGCATACTAAATATTATTAGGATACAGTGTTGAACTGTGGACGCGATGGTTGTAGATTCCAACCCCAATCCTACAAAGCCCCGGGATGATTATAATATTTATGTCATAATAAAAACCGCGGAATTGAACTTCGCCAATAAAAGACGGCAAGAAAGTAGAAAATGGAGTGCCTTGGCAAAAAAATATTAATTTATAATTTGTTCCTAATATATGACAAACTCATTAATTTGCTTACTAACTAACATAAATTCTTGTATTGGAGAGAGTCTTACATACTTGGGTGGGCAATCCCGATCATTAGGAAATTTTGTCAACCTGTTTCCTAAAACGGATTTCAAGTGAAATTTTACAAGGCCAAATTTTAAGAAGAAGAATTAAGAATACTTAGAATAATAAACTTTATTAGTTCCATAGAAAGTGTTAATTTTCACATTCTTTTACTATGCGATTATTATTTCTGGCATGTTATAAAACATTCAAATTTCACCTTAAATTTATCATTTGTTATGAATTCAAAAGACTTTTATGATAAAAAGATGTTAAAAGATTATTCTAACTTGGAATCTAGAATATTAATGTATCATATTATTTTCATTTGAAAACTTAATTTGCAATTATAATATACCTACTTAATTGATAACTACAAAAATTAAGATAACTATGTGATAAACATCTTGGCGCCAAAGAGACCGGAAGTGGAGTACCATTATATTTTCAGAGCTATTAAACATTTATTTTTTTCAATATCCTTCTATTATCTAATTATATTTTAATATTTCATTATAAGAACGAATTTTGAACGAATTTGTTATTTTAAAAAAAATATATTGATGAATTTAAAAAAAGTCCCTACAATATCGTTGTTATTATCTTACTGAGATATATATTTAGTATCAACTTAAATTCCAAAAACAGATTCCACCATAAAATGTAAACATAATAAATTTTTCCATACAAAAATATACAGTAAACTATAAATAATAAAAAAAAACTGAAAGAAAGGACATACTTGTGTCTCCAAAATATACAATGTATGAGATAGTCGTAAATAAGAAAGAATGTGTGGTGGGAAACCACACCCCCTCGACCAGAAATCATAACACCTTATTAAAAAAGTTATATACAAAATATATGGTATATCTGTGTGTGCGTGTGTGTGTACGACGAAGATGACACGTGTGCGTGAGTAAGTTCCCGCAAAGATGAGCTGATGTAGCAAATGTATAAAAGCAAGCGTCGATTTCGAAATCAACATATTGTTTTGATATTCTCTAAGGAGTGTACACGGGTTAGTGGATAGATCTCCGCGTAGTGTTCTGTTGCAGTGTAGTGACGTACGAGTAATACGTAGTGTTTTACTATTACTATCTGGAGTAATATAAAGTAGTGCATACAGGATGAACAGCTTTGCGGTATATATATATTTTTTATTTGTAATATAATTTATTTTGGACTATAATTTTAGAATATTCAAAAATATTTAATTTAAATTTAATTTCTATTATTTATTTCAAAATTAAAGTAAAGGTAAAATTTATTAAATATATTTAAATATTTATAAAAAAAATTATACTTCTTTATATATTATTAACTTATACAATTAAATAAATAAATAATGTTTTTGTTTACAGTTTGTTGTTGCATTCTGCGTGTGCGCAGCCACCGCTTCACCTATAGAAGACGGCCGATGGAATCCATATAAATATGGCGATAATGGCAAGTAAGTAAATGTCACTTGTATAGGTATTTCATAATTAATTCTATACTTCCAGGTCTATTTATTTTATAAGCTTAGATATTAATAACTAGATGAAACTTAATATATCTTATAGACTGTTTTAATTGAACGATTAAACGAATGCTTGTATATAATGCGGAATATACTGAAAAGAAAAAATAAATTATTTTATCGGGCTTAATTTCGGACGTGTTTGTATTTAATACTTAAATAAAATTAAATTCATTATAATAGCTTTTTAAAATGGAATATATATAGTACATAGTTAGTAGAGCTTTTTGGAAGCTTTTTTGTCAGCTAAAAGAGTTTTTTGTAAGTAATTTTTTTTTGTAGTAGCTAAGCTTCTTCAAAAGAAATTAACTGACATATTTTAGTAAAATAACTAATGTCAACAAATTATTAAATTATTCAACTCCGTCTAAAAGCAAGATTTTAAAATAAAAATAAGCTTATAACGTTTGCGCTGTTACTTTAGCAATAGTCCCTCGAGTAAATAAGATTTTATGAAATAATAGAAGAAACTGAATAAATGTATTAAAGATTTATACTATGCAGCATGGCATAATTTTTATTTCATTATTTTTCTTTTTATTATTGTACAGTTCGTAATGAATTTGATTTGAGAATTACGAAACACTTATAGTTTATACAATCATAAAAACGGACAAAATTACATAGTTACATACATAGTTAAACTTGAACTTGTTCCACCTAGATCGAACCATAAAATTGAGTTAAGCTAAAAATACTTACGAAACTATGATACGGTTATTAGCATCGACCTTGACGGACGAACAGACTTTAAAATATTATAAAAAATATAAATTATTATTATTAATATTTTTTTTTCTATCAGGTACATACCGTCAGACGAAGGCAAATACATACACATACCGAATCCATACATCCACCTTGACAACCCCTATGACGGAGGCTATGGACCGTATGCGCACGAGTATGAGCCCTACGAAGAGTCAGCCTCGCAAGATGTTTACAGGCTTGTGAAGCAACCTCCCCAAGAATACAATCCTTACTACAAGGACGGATATTACAAAAATAATGGTATCAAGATTTTAAATCAAAAACACAATTACAATGAGGACAAATATGATTTTGTGTAAGTATTAAATAGTAGTATAATTAGTTGTACGAGGTTTAGACTGTAACGCGGTGGTTATGGGTTCGATTCCCACTCGGGAAATATTTAATATTTTTATTTCTTTGCTCTGGCGACGAGGTAAAGCGTAACATTGAGCTCCGCTTGTCAACACGCAATACGCGAAAAGTGGGGAACAGAATTGCCTTAAAAGGAACGGAGTGTGTTAACACAACTAAAACTTATCAAGTTATATTAATCTTATGTAATAATTGATTTATGGGTTAACACATATGAAATAAGTCACATCAATGTCAGTTTTGACATAAAATGATTCGATGAACTTAAATTTCCTATTTCCTTATGACTATTATGAAATGTAGATATTATCTTTGACGCCAACAAAAATATTAATATATATATTTTTTTATATTTTATATATTTATTTTTATATGATTTGTCGCCGTCTGAACAATATCGACCTTGCATATCTGAATAGAACTTATTGTAATATTTGCATATAAGATAGCTGAGAAGAGTCGTTATGCTAATTCTTCTGGTAGAATTTGGCAGTTTGATAAAATTAATGATTTAAGTAAGGCAGAAGAGACTTTAAATGATGACAGTTGTCTCTCAAGGACGACAGCAAATTACAAACTTCCTGATTAATCAACGATCAACATTCCTGTCAATCATTCAATTCAGTTATGACTATTTCAAATTGAAAATAAATAAATATAAATGGAAATTTCAATTCAATTTAGCAATAGATGTATAAAAATTATATAAATAAGTCAGAATGGGATGTCATTAAAATAATTAATATAGAAGATGATCTAAACCTGCCTTATATTTTTTTAATTAATCGAATCTTTATTATATAATGATATAAAAGCAACAAAATACAATAATTAATTCATTTAATGATTGACAAAAAATTAATAAAAATTGGGTCACAACAGTATTGCTCAGATATGCGTAGTATTGTGGTCAAAGTTCATCACATTTAAATACGTGACATATAACCTTAATTTGCATAATGAGCTATTTAATAAAATAATTAACTGGTATAAAATTTCAATTAAGATAAAACTAAAATATTCGTTTTTTTCTAGTTTCGAAACTGAAAACAAAATTCGTGCAAAGGAAAACGCCGTACTGAAGAACGCAAATACAATCGATGAAGGTATAGCGTCAAAAGGTTTTTACGAATACATAGGCCCTGATGGCTTTATGTACAGAGTGGACTACACCGCCGACGAGAACGGTTTCCGTCCCAAACTGAAGAGGTTGGAGACTCCTTACTCCGGAAAATGGGTGCTGGAAAAGGTCAACTAGAAAAATTGCCGCTCAAATTGAATATGAAAATATTTCCTAGCAATTTCCTCATACAAATCAGTATTTTGAAATAAGTAGATATACATATAAATATGCGACAAACTTATGTTTTATCGTAATACATAAGTCACGAGCAGTCTCTCACGACTATGGCATTTTGATATGGTTTTACCTAAAATTCTTTTGAAAATTCATACTCTACATCCGTTTACATTAGGACGAAATTATTCATACATTTTAGAACATTTGTACAAACATCGATAACAAGACAGAAGTGTGTCCTCAAAAGGAATCTCTTGTCTCGTTTAGATTAAAATATTAATTTATATTTTAGATTTAAGCACTAGAATCGAATTTAGATACCTATTTATGAATTGTGATAATAAATTTATATTTCTTTAATTTTTTTTCTTTTATTTATCCTTCTTACAAAATGAAAAACGAATATAATTTTATTTTGAAATGTAATAATAATCACTTCAATATCGAAAAATTAAAAAAAAATATAAAGCTTCACACACTCAAGCAAATTTAAATTACTTTTATTAATAATCAAGTGATTAACAAAATATTATTAAAATTATTGATTTTTTCCATAAAATATTTCCTATAATATATAAAACAACATTTAAAATACCATCGACATCAAATGACATAATACGTACACATATATTTTGAAATATATTTAAATTAGATAACCTTTTCGTTGTATCTCTGGCATTGTAACAAATACCGAGGCACTTCACAAACGAATACTATTAAAATATCAACTATCAACAGATCTTTATTAAATAAAACAAGTGTCAAATAAGAGCAAAAGAAGATCGTAAAGTCATGCGTATTGGGGCACTGGCAAGGAATTTGGTGAAATTGTTTTGGCTCAAGCTTTCGGAGGCTTTTATGGTAGCGGGGACGTTGACCGAAGGCAGTGCCAAGTGGCCGGCGCCGCCTTGCCCGACGCAATGCGATCCTCGCGGCTGCTGCACTGCGTAGCCTGGTCTCCTTCGCCTCTTTTCCTCACCCAGATAAGTTACGACTGTAACGATACATTCTATTGCCAAATAGGTTCACCCTATTATTTATTATTATCCCAATACTTCCCTGAAGTTTTTATGTTGCAATGAAATCAAGGAATTAGGTTTCGTCCAGATGATATAATTCATTTAAGCTTTGTCATTCACAAGGAGTCATTAGTGTAATATAACAAATATATTATTTTTTTATCACGTATGTAACAGGGTAGGCAGAGGGAGCTTAGTGTTAAGCCACTCCGTTCCCCATTTTGTGTCAAATTTGAGATATTTCGGGGTATTGCGTGGTGAACAGAGGAACTCAATGTATCGATACCAGAGAGGAGAAATGAAAATATTAAATATTTTATTTCCTCGAGTGGGAATATAACAGCTAATGGTATGCCGATAAAAGTTATTTTTGATTATATTGAACAACGTTAACTGTTAAGCACTCGGTTACGCACATTTTAAATTGGGTGTACAATATTAATTTTAAAATTTGTAAGCAACGGTAGACAGTTGTAAAATCAGCTATTATGATAAAATACTAATGTTTTTTTTACTTCTTATATTATAACAACAACACGCATTTTATCTTAATAACGTTTCCTTTTTTACTTTTTAACGATTTTTGCAGCAGTCATTTTATAAAGATTTAATTTGAATAGTGCCTTCTATATTATTAGACTAAATGTAGTACATTTTTAGGGTCTAAAATATATCTAAGACATAAAAACATTCATCGTTCAACTATCATACTCTAGGTATATAATGGTAACTACAAAAGCTGTTAAAGAAGTAATTAAAGATATTTTAAATACCCTAGGCCCTCGGGGCTATAAATCATTTAACAATTTTTAACTTTTTTAAAGTGTATTCCACCCTTCGGAAAATATTTATTTAGAAAACGTATAAAAATGTAGCTTAGCAGGACTCGAACCTGCGCCTCCTGGAAATCGACCAGGCGCTCTGCCTAAGCCATACGTTGTCATCAAGCTACGTCGAAATTATTATACGCTTGTTAAAATGTTATTTTAATAGATTTTCCTATTTTGATGTTACAAAAACAACAAGTAGGTATGTCAGTCAATTTTTTATTCAAAAACTGTCCAAATCTTGCATCAGCTCTACACATTAGCTCCAGTAAAAGATGAGCGTTAACTAGCTTAGCCACAAAGCCTTGCAGAACGATTTAACGGTGGCGAACGCAGGAAGAAGGGCGGACGTCGGGGCCTGTTGGCTTAATTGGCCTCCGACCAACTTTCTAAAAAGAACCTTTACGAGAACGTGATGCGGTTAAACGACAAAGGATAGAGAACGAAACTACATAATTTTCGGAACTGTTTTTTTTTCTCATCCGCCATTTCGTAGTCTACTTTTTGGGCTTATCTACCCTCACGTAACTATTATGAGCTCTTTTGGAAACTTTTTGGTATGTTAGACTGAATGTTAAAGTAATTTTTTTAGAGTGTTCCAATTTGATTACAACGATAGTAATATGTATTGAACGGACGATGTATGAAAATAATTCTACAATATATTTGCGTTTTTTAAATTATAATACAAGATCAATGAATTGTCACAAAGTATTGAAGAAATTAAAGAACATATTATTATTTTACAATAAGCAAATCTTAAGCTTTTATTCTAAAATGTAAGCATAAGGTAAATTAGGTATTTTATATCGACATTTCATAGATCATCCTAGAGTATCCTAGTGTTACCCAAATCCATCTTCATTAAGACACTTCCATTTTCCAAGTTCCGCCGTATTCTGTAGGCAATGCGTGTTGAATGGCAGAACTCAACGCCGCGCTTTGCCATGACGCCAGAGCGAAGAAATGAAAATATTAAATAGTTTCTCTCCTTGAAATGGGAATCAAACCCACAACCTGTCCCGTTTATACAAGCTAGTGCCCATCCGGTACGACTGTATCAAACTTGTAGAATTTATTTTTATGGAAATTTGTGTTGATATCTAAAATTAACCTTTAGCGACACACCTATGTTATAATATGACAAGCGCATTTATTTCTGCATGTCGATACACCTACTACACTGCTCTCGTCACCTTGACAGGATTTTAAAATGTTTAATAATAATTTCACAAGTTATAAGTGAATGAAATAATAGTTATTTTAACAATTACATATTTATATCTAATAAATTAAATATAGATAAAATTATTTGACCAGGCCAGTCGTGGCGCAGCGGCACAAAATGTGATTATAAACCGACTGGTTGTAGGTTCGAGGAAATGGAATATTTATTTCACATTTATATTTCCATTTCTTCGCTCTGGTATCGAGGCAAAGGGCGGTGTTGAGTTCAGCCACACAAACCTCCTCCATTTAGGAAGTCAGTTAAAAAAAGAATATTTATCCGACTGTACAACATATAAAGTAGTACAGATATCTAATAATACGGTGTGAAAAAGCACTGAGCTCAGTTCTATTTACCTACAGATCGACCATAGAAAAACAATTCTTCCACTTCAACCACATTGAAATAACATAAAAGTTTGCCCCCGAGTCTGGACCGAGTCCAAATAAGGTAACTGTAGCCGACATCCGCCGGGACAACTATATACAAAACATGTTACATATGCTGCTCGCAAAGCATTTATGTCCAAGATTCAAGGTTTGGAATTCCTTGCTCGGGCAGACAGGAAGTAAGGTGAGACCAAATGCTCAATTCCGGAGTCAGTGGCTACTCTGGAATTTTATAGGTAATGGATTAAATTTGTAAGTGATTATTTGATATATTTCCAACATATTTCTGTACTTGAAAGTTATCTTTAAAACGTTTTTGACATCAATATGTTGCGGATGGATTGCTTAGATATATCATGCTGACAGAACGTTTCTACTAAATAATGCATTAGAAATAAATAATGTATTAGGAGTAATATTATTTATAGAATTTGGCACAGAGGTTCAAGCGTGCGACTGTAAGTGCGAGAGGTTATGGGTTCTATTCCCACTCGAGAAAATGAAATATTTCATATATTTATTTCTTGACTCTGGCAATGAGGTACAGCGTTAAGTTTCACCACGTCCTGAATTCGGTGGAAAGTGTTCTCCTCTCCTTTAAATGATGGTTTCTTCTTCTCTTTCAAAACTTGGTCACGACATCGTGATGCTCCGATAAGCAGTCACTTTCTTATTTTAAAAGATAAATTTGAAGTGACCTTCAAAAGTTTCCTGAGAACTTAACTTATCGTATATTGTTCAACTAAAGCCTATATGGCATTCGCGAGGATTCTACCTACACGAAAATTCTTTTATAGTCCAAAATATCGTTATTTATATGTCTTTAAACAAGCTATGAATCAGAATGTATTTTTGAATACAGTTTTTTACAATTACCTTATATTTTATTTGTAAAAATGTTTTGACCACATTGTAGGTCAACAGAAATTTAAATCAATATTTATATAATTAAAGGGTCTTCATTTCTTTGGTCTCGTTAGAAAATGTAAGCAATATCTGTTATATAGTGTGTGCAAGAGAAACATGTAGAAACTTATACTGGACAAGAGAACTTCGCCACTCATTTCGTTTGTTACTCTGCTCGCTTGCTCTTAGTTTTTTTTATAAAGTAAGCAAATACTTTTTAATTTACATATTTTTCTCACAATAATCATAATACAATACAATAAATATACCTACTTTTAATAAAAGAATAGAACAAAGCTAAAAGAAACAACCAAACATACAAACAAGTAAAATACAATCTTGTAAATCAATTCACCTAAGAACAACACATTCACAGCGCGGGTGTCGTAAGGAAACCGCTCCCCTAAAACTACAATCGTAACACTGATCTCACCCCGTATTGAGGGTAGCGTATGCTTAAATATGCAAAGAGAAAAAAATTAATGGCACGTGAAGTATTCCAGCTAGCAGTAAAAGCAGGTTCCCGGGATTGCCTTCCATATATTATGGTGTAACCACCGTTTATAATAGAACTAGCGACCCTCTTGCGGCTTCGCCCGCTTTTACTACTGGATTATTCATATAATGTATGTTTGCAAAGCACCCCGCATTTTCGTAGTATCAATAAGGATTTTTTAGTAGGTACCGTAATTTTAAATCTGTGCTACTAATCTTTTCAAGTACTTATTAAAATATATTTAAATGACTATTTTTAAACGGAAGAAATTATAAACAAAAACCTACCTACTAATAACTACTACAAAAAATATGAAACAAAATATATCGCGCTGAAATAATACATTCAACTCCGATAATCCAATACGTGCAAACACATCTAAATCTTCGATGCTAAAGAGACAGGCGGGTTTTTTTTTTCGAGCTTGTGGTTAATGCTGAAGAGGGTATTCTGTCCCTGATGAAAAGCAAGCACTACGTGACTGCCTGTAAGGAAAATTAAATAGAATGTATCGGCCGGGAATCGAACCCAGGCCGCCCGCGTGGCAAGCGGGCATTCTACCACTGAACCACCGATGCGTGTAAGGCAGGCGGGCGCGGCGGACGCATGGCGAGTGGCGAGCCGTTTCGCAGCAAGGATTTTTTGATATTGTAACAACTTTTAAAGTACTTATTAAAATGAAAAACAGTAAAAGACAGTTTTGGTCTACATTAAATGGCCAACGTAACTAATATACTTATTTATATGCTGAGAGTAAGGGATAAGTGAAACTTGAGTAACATACAGCTGATGTGTCAACGGCGGGATGTGTCAACAATTAAATGCGTTTTTCTGTAAAACTATTCGCAATTTCGAAATATTGTAAAAAGCAAACTTTATCTTCGTTTAACGTAGATAATTAATAAAGTATTTTAAAGGATAAGGATTAATATCATTACGGAAAAATATCCCTCACAATAAAAAATATATCGAAATTATTGTTTTTAGACAGAAAAATGATCACTACACGTTATTCTTAAAAGATACGAATATGCCGCGAACTCGTCGCGAACTTTTTTGTAGATCTTATTAAGAGGAATAATACTTCAGTACATTATTTTCATGTAGTACTTACCATTAAAGCAGCGCATGCGCGAAAGTGTCTCAACGGGTAGGACTTTATACATATTTATCGTATTTATGTTAATTTACATAAGAATGTACAAATAATAAACTATATATAAACCTTCTACGAAAAATACTCGACCTAATGGTGAAAACCGCATTAAAATCCATTGGGTGGTTTAGAAGAAGAAGAGTTAGAAACAACAGACAGACACGAAAAGCGACTTTGTTTTATAAGATATAGGATAATACAAGTTTTATTATTTTAGTTTTTGTTTATAGAATTTTAATAATGGATTTAATATTGGATTTTGTAATTAGTTTAATTATATTTTATAGTTTAATATGTACTGAATTTGAATATGATAATATATGATTATAGGCTTATATTTTTCACTTAATTAAACACAGTTTGAATACAGTTGGGATTTTATTTAGTAGCATTTTCTACATATATTTTAAAAATACTTTTAAAATATAGTGTTAATATAAAATTAAATTAAAGTTACGCTATTGAGTTGAGAGTTACATCGTGTCAAAATTGGGCGAAAAAAATCTTCTACATATGGGCTTTAGCGTAAAAACAATATTAAACGAACACACATATGCTACTTATTATATCACATAATATGTTAACAAAATTCTATAGCGTTCGAACTAAAACAATTTCGAAGAATGATCGACTTATAATTTACGAGCGAATTCAAGTCAAAACGTTTTGAGGAGTTCAAAGTTTACAGTGTAATAAATTTCCTGACCAATAATACAATCTGGAATATGTCCAACTTCGCTAAGCTGCGGCAAAACTAAACAATGGTCCAACTTCAACAGTGGACTCGTAAGTAACAAAATGTTAGCAGAATAAAATCGAGGATATCATGGCCCAGGGGCAAGTATGTAGCTGAAACGTGACGATTGCGGGTTCGATTCCCCACTCAACGGAATGAATTAATATTTTCATTTCTTCGCTCTGGTAGGTACCAAAGCAAAAAACCAGCGTTGAATTCCACCACTAAACACGCACTGGAAAAATAAATTCGGTGAAAAGTAGAGAACGGAGTGATTTAACGCTAAATTCTCTCTGCCTACCCTGCTGTGTTATTTTTATTTTTTTTTAATAAAATCGAGGTTCAGATGAGAAACCGACTAATGGTTATGAAAGGGGTCTATTATATACAGTTCTTGAATATTACTCACTATCACTTATTATTCTAAGCTATTGACTCGAACACGAAAATTGCGTTTAGTTTTGTTTATGTAGGGGAAAAAGAGATGATCGATGTTGGTATTTTGTGAGGGTGTGAGTGACTAAAATTGTATTTATATGTAGTTTCTTATACAAATAAAATAATTGAATTAAATAAAAACTGCATAACATAATAAACAAAGCAATAAAAGAAGCAAGCAAGCCGTCGAGTTGAGATCGTTGTGACGTGATAGTTGTGGATTCAATCCCCATTCAAAGCAAAAATCCGGCGTTTAGCTCCGCCACTGAAAACACAATGCCTCGAAACAATCGGCGGAAAGTGGAAAACGGAGTATCTTATCACTAAATTATACTACTAATTATACTGTATGCACGGTACAGCATGAAGCTGAAAAATAATGTAAGAAGCATATAGCGACGAAGGGGAAGTTTGTAAATGGCATTTAAAAAGGTAAAAAAAACAAGTTTTCCTTGGCGTATTCTTGAATGTAATGGAAAAACTATCCCGAGACTACTTGACCCATTAGCCATTAAAGGTTCTAGACCAAAGAGAAAATAGGTCTCATTTAAATTTCTATTGCACCACTTGGAAATAATTAATAAACACAAAACACAGAACGACGAGGAGGCTCTCTTGTTGGACACGCTGTTAGGTGAGTGTCACTTCAGTATTTAATTAAACGAAAGCGAAAAAGAAACTGAGAAGGTAGGGTAATTTGTCAAAATTAATTAAAAAGAAAACGAAGGAACTGACGAATTACCGTTTCCCTAACAAGATGACGGGGACTCAAGTACTCGGTAAGTCGCCAACGTTTGTTTTTCGACTAATTACATTGTTTGATGAGACATTGATGAGTTTTGAGAACGGCAAATTGTCTAACAGGTATGGACGTACGGTGAACTTGAAAACTTTAAGCGAAGTTTCTTGGCTTCTTTTCAACGACGAATGAACCTTTAAAATAACTTTCTACTATCGTTCTATCATATGATGATAGTATCGTTCTATCGTATGATGATATTTTGATAAAATGTTGTTGGCATGTGTTTTTAAACTTCACAATGTATCTTCCATAGCACAGTAGGCAGAGGGAACGTGAGGACTTAGTTTTAAGACATTCTACTCCCATCATTGCGTGTTGAGTGGCGGAATTCAACGCCGCTTTTTGTCTCATTACCAGCGCAAGAAAATTAAAATATAACCTATTTCATTTCCTCGAGTGGGAACCTAACCCATAACACTCGCATCATCAGTTGCACCCTTGTGCCCCTGTGCTACAACTAGCCTCAAGTTAACATATTCTTTATTCTCATGTTACGTATAATTATTTTCAAAAGTAATAATTTAAGAAGCGAGATAAACAAAATTGTCTTATTAAATATCTCCCAACAAAAAAAACCAGACCATACATACTTCCCACACAGTATCTAACTAATTACGCTAAAAGCATATATAGATAACAGATTCTCTTATTATATAGATCAAGATAAAATAAGACAAAGTAAAAGATATAGATTTATATAAATAGTTTGATCATCCTCGGGCTCCAGCTTCCGGGAGCGGTTTGTACACAAAAGACCGAATTGCCTTCTCTGATTGAATTATGTCTCCCCTTTCCGTTTTGGACGGGCTATGACTTGTGCTGTATTTATGTTAAATTGTTAGTAATAATATATATGTATGGTTGCAATTGTAAGCTTTTAACCAAAAATATATAAAAAATTGGTTATTATATGCATTTGTAATATACATTAGTAATAGGTTCATATTTTTCATGGGATTTTGTTTTAATGAGATCGACGATCGTGGCGCAGGCTAAAAGCGTGTGACTTTAATTGCAGTAGATGTGGGTTCGATTCCCATTCTGGGGGTATGAAATATTAAATATTTTAATTTCCTCGCTCTGGTAACGGGTAAAGCATGGCGTTTAGTTCCGCCACTTAACACGCAATGTTTCCAGAATTCAACGGAAAGTGGAGAACAAAGTATCTTAATGGAGAACGGAGTGCCTTAACAGTACAGTTCCCTGTCCCCTCTGCATTACCCTGCTTCAGGCATAATTTTTATAATTAACCATGTTACCTAAAACCATGGCGTTTAAACTCACTATTACACTCACTTAAATATTACGCTATCAATAGATATCTAATATAACAAAACTACAACGCTTTAGGCAATATAGCTTTTAATAAAATATTGTATTTTTTTATAATAAAATCGGTAAGAAACCTATTGAAGACATATAACTAAAACTTTATTGTCTTATATTTCTTTGAGCATGTTTTTTTTTTCAACACAAAAAATATATTAAAAAAACATAATTAGTGTAAAAAATTATAATTAAATGTTATACGATAAAAATATATAATAAATTAAATAATATTTAATTAAATACTCAAAAAGACAGCAGACATGAAACAAGACAGTAAAAAGCTTTGGCCACTTCAGTCGTGACCTAAGTGTCTTATAATTACCATAAAGTATTTCGATAGCCAATTATGTGTAGCTCGAACTATTTTTCGGTCACTTTTTTGCAAACGTTCGTGCTCACTGATTTTACGCTAAATTCCTGTCAAAATTAGGATTTCAAAGAAATCAATGGCTTTTTATTTTATTTCCGGGATGATAAAATAATTGTTATAATAGGCAATTATAACTAATTTGTCTCTAAGATGTATATACATAGGTCTTAAGTGCAATATAAGATATTGAATGAATTTGTGTTGTTTAGAAAATCAACGTCACGCTGTATCCCGCATATGATACGGGATAGGCAGAGGGAACCTAGTGTTAAAACACTCCGTATCAGTAAATAATAATTCATCACCCCTAGTGGGAGTCGAACCGACAACCGTCGCGGTCACGTCACAACAGCCTCTGTTTGGTTTAGAATTACGTAATTACTCATACTACAAAGCTAAGCCTACTTGAAATTAACTTAAAAGACACTTCAACGCTCCGAAACGCACAAATTAAATTATCGCAGTGGGAAAAGTGAATTTAGAAGGGTCGTCATGGAAATCAGGGTTAGTCAAAAGAGTTTCATAGACAAAAAATGAAAAAAAAAATCTTAATAAAAAAAGAAGAAAGAAACTCGTCAGCAATGTGTCGACCTCGAAATCAATTGAATTTCAAAGCTGACAAGCGCCTACCGCAAAATTTATTCAAAGAATAAATCTGAAAATTTGTAGATCTAAAGGCATAAAAGCAAAATGGGTGCCGACGACTCCACACAAAGGGATTCCTAAATTTCACGGCTTCCGCCTCGAGTGTTTGTGTTTATGTGAGGAGGCAGTGTAAGAAATGACAAACGACTGTAGGGAAATAACGAAAACTGCAGGAGCTAGTGGAGACAAGCAGCCAATGTCGCACGTCGTCGCTGCGGGGGCTTTACCGGCATATATACATAATAAGAATATTTATCTGTCTATGCATTTTGTTTTAAAACCTAATATATAAACACAAAGAATTGTGGAAAGTTTTACGGAAACCGTTTTTTTTGCGGTCAACCAATAAATAGGCCAGTTACTTTTTTTTATCTAATGTAATTTATAATGCCTATTTAGAGGCCACTGTGGGCACAAGCGCGTGACTGTAAAAGCGAAGATTGTCGTTTCGATTCCAACTTGGGGAAATAAATTATTATTAATTAATATTTTAATTTTTTCGCTTTGGTATTAAGGCAAAGTGTTGAGTTGCGCCGTTCAACACGCAATGTAATATTTATTTATTTATATAAATATTTGCGTTTCATTTCAACGTTGTCTAACTATTCTAATTTAGGCTACTGAATAATGGTATATACATTATTTTTATTTCCTTGGCTTCTTAAGTACCATTAGATCACCCCCAAGGTGCTTAAGAAGTGTTCTTTCCAAACTTTTAAGTTTTACTTTAGTCTTAGAGATTTTTCAAGTACACTTATATAGCATGTGTGTGGTTGCTAATATTTTCAACATATAAGATTTATACATAAATATTTGAGTATAACAAATTTTATATTTCGTTATCAGTTGCTGTCGTAGCTCAGTGGTTCAGCATCTGTTTGACTATGAAGATGGGTAGTAAGTAGGTTTGATACATACTCAGGCAAATTATTATATTTAGCGGAGTCTCACCACATAACAGGCAATGTTGGCAATTTAAATGTAATTAAATAAGTGAAATATTAAATCATAGTCATACATACCAAGCTCATAAATCCAAGAAATATGTGAATCTTTGAAGTTCTATAATCTATATACGTGTCTATATTATATATAAAGCAATAAAATACTCATCGAGTCTGTTTGTTTGTCAATTAAGGAAAAAAAATCGATTGAGGTTATATTATATATTTTTACCTGTTCTATTTAAATTTTCCATTATATGAAATTTGAAGCATAAAATTAAACAAAATAAATAAATCGTTAATGAAATAAATAAAAAAATAATCAATAAAGAGAAGAATATATTATAAAATTTCAGCAACCAACCACATTAACGAAAAGACATTAAATTATCAATATTATAATGATTAAGCGACGCGGTTGCCAACTGTTACAACCCTTTGACGTATGTATGCAATTAATATATTACATTACCTTAATTTCCTTGTGCATATGTCGAAATATGCAATGTTATTTTAATCATTTTCCGATAATTATTTGTATAATTTTCTTAAGTGACCAAATAACCATATTTATATAAAATTAATCTATAAGTAGCTACATATACTCCATTACTCCTACAACCATGGCGACCGCAAGTAAAGTAGTAAATTACTCATACTTCTTTAATCTGAATTATTATAAACTATATGTCAGAGCTTTGTCGTGGTTCGCAGTTGACATGGTCATTGTGCACAATCGGCACAGTCAGAATTCACTCGGAAGTGAACCCGCACTACTGTTGTTGTTGTTGACTTTTATTTATGGCATTCCAAGCGTGCCAATTCAGCACTAATCCCAATGTCACGTTGAACCTGCACTACTGTTTTGCGCACTATTTATATTTTATAATGTCTTACAATAATCTATTGTCAAGTACCGTCATTGAACTACTCACCAAATTATATGAAAAACGTCATATATGAAACATATTTGAAAAACGTCAACGTCAACATATAAATATTGCAAAATAACAGAACAACATACCTATCGCATCGAAACTTTTATTATCCTATATCTTATAAAACAAAGTCGCTTTTCGTGTCTGTCTGTTGTTTCTAACTCTTCTTCTTCTAAACCACCCAACGGATTTTGTTGCGGTTTTCACCCTTAGGTCGAGTATTTTTCATAGAAGGTTTATATATAGTTTATTATTTGTACATTCTTATGTAAATTAACATAAATACGATAAATGTGTATAAAGTCCTACCCGTTGAGACACATTCGCGCATGCGCTGCTCTAATGGTAAGTACTACATGAAAAAATGTACTGGAGTAATGTTCCTCTTAATAAGATCTACAAAAAAGTCCGCGATGGCATATTCGTATCTTTTAAGAATAACGTGTAGTGATCATTTTTCTGTCTAAAAATAATAATTTCAATATATTTTTTATTGTGAGTCATATTTTTCCATGATGGTATTAATCCTTATCCTTTAAAATACTTTATTAATTTTCTACGTTAAACGAAGATAAAATTAGCTTTTTGCACTATTTCGAAATTGCGAATAGTTTTACAGAAAAACGCATTTAATTGTTGACACATCAGCTGTATGTTACTAAAGTTTTACTTATCCCTTACTCTCAGCATATAAATAAGTATATTAGTTACGTTGGCCATTTAATGTAGATCAAAACCGTCTTTTACTGTTTTTCATTTACTTACACGCATCGGTGGTTCTGTGATAGAATGCTCGCCTGTCACGCGGGCGGCCCGGGTTCGATTCCCGGCCCATTCTATTTAATTTTCCTCACAGGCAGCCACGTAGTGCTTGATTTTCATCAGGGACAGAATACCCTCTTCAGCATTAACCATAAGCTCGAAAAAATTCTCGCCTGCCTCTATAGCAACGAAGATTTAGATGCGTTTGCACGTATTGGATAATTGGAGTTGAATGTATTATTTCAGCGCGATATATTTGGTTTCATATTTTTTATAGTAGTTATTAGTAGGTAGGTTTTTGTTTATAATTTCTTCCGTTTAAAAATAGTCATTTAACTATCTAAAAATAGTCGTTTAAATATATTAATATTAATAAGTACTTGAAAAGATTAGTAGCAGAGATTTAAAATTACGGTACGTACTAAAAAATCCTTGCTGTGTAAAACAATTAGAAAATCCTTATTGAAACTACGAAAATGCGGGTTGCATTAGGGTTTAATTAATTTTCACATTATCTTAAGTGCTTTGCAAACATACATCATATGAATAATACAGTAGTAACAGCGGGCGAAGCCGCAAGAGGGTCGCTAGTAAAAGATATAATGTAGATTTATTCCCAAAGCAGGTATATGATATAGATATTGTTTGTTAGCAATTTTAGATACATATTAGAACTTTCACAAACTAAAATCTCCAGGTATTTACTCCGATCAATAACACAGTTACAGGGGGGCTTAAAGTTTTCCGAAATGCTTAAACATAGGGGCAGGTAGTGCTGTGCTCGCTAAATTCGTATAATGTAGGTATAGTAATAATGTGCTCACATCTTATTTTGTATTCAAAATAATTAAAATTACTGAGAAAAATGCTATATATTCAAATCAACTCGATTCTACTTTAGGGAAATATTTTCAGGAGTTTGCTTTTCGTATATTGTATTTCGTATAATTCGAATTACTAAACTACTCTTTACGGAAAGTAAAAAAAACATAAAATAGGTGTCATGGTAAAATCTAAAGTATCATTAAGACTAGACAAACGTAAAGTTAATAAAATAAAAAAAAATGTAACTAAATTTCAATTCAGCTTTTAACGCTTCTATTTGTTTTTGAAGTGAAGACCACATTTATAATTAACGTCGAATTAACTTCACACAAAGAATAAAAGGGGTGAAAAATATTACAGTAAGTACAACACTAATGACTGCATTCATTAAAAAAATAAATTACATGATTAAAGGATTTTTTAAGCAAATTAATGACGTGGGTCTTATAAATTGAGAATGTCTAAGGGTTCCGTAGAATGTTTTTTATTTTATTTTCATATAACAATAGGTCGGAAAACAATCCTTGAAACGAAACAAGAAAATATTTTTTTGACTGTCATCTTAAACATACTCGTATACTACACTATTATAATGGAAATGTCTCGAAAATTGGGACGTAGGAAAAATGCGTAGGGAACAGAATGTCCTAACACTAGGTTCCCTCTGCCTATTCTCTTATAATTATGAGGAACAAATTACAATCGATATAAGAATGCAAGTAATAAGTCTAGTTTATCTCATACAGTATAATAGGGCTTACGCTGCTGAATCCTACATTTTCTATACTCTGTTTAAGCATTTACATTTACCGTTATACAAAAACTTTTAATTAACGGAATCCTCTTTTGGTATTTATTTATGTTTAAGTTCCGTTATAAATAGTGTTGGAGCGTCTACGAACTATTTTCAGGTGCAAACGCCTAGCACTTTACAAAGAGCAAAGTATTATTCTCTCAGATAAAGTTCACCGTGCCGTTAGGAACAAGTTTTACTTAAAGTTGCATCCGAAAATGCGTTTTAGCGTTCTACGTTTTTATTATATTTATTATATAGGTACTTAAGAGATCTTATATTGTAATACACTATTGTTTAATAATAACATTATATAGTTAAATGTGATACGGATTTTTTTTGGATAAAAATGTCTAAAAATTATAACTTTATTTATTTGATTTTACAACAGATTCAATATGAATAGTCCTATTTTATTACTGCTGTTAATCATGGTGTTAGAAAGTGGTGCTGGTGGTGAAGATATATAATGTTTAATCATTTATTTTAAGCCAAAACGATAACTTTTACCGCTGGTGAAATATATTGAATAACTTGATTTTTTTAGTTTAAATATAATTAAAACTAAATTATATAACTTAAAATTAATATATCTACTTAAGAGAAAACCTAACATAATAAATTTACATAGGAATATTCTACAAGAGCAAGGAACGTCTTGCTCCTTTGTTTTTACTTCACAAAGCTTGAGCTAACCACCAGCTCAGCTATCGCAGTAACACAACACTATTGAATATGGGCTGCAACATTCTAAGTAAATTGTTGTCCATTCCTTTGAGGTTAGTAAACGTTTAATGCCCAAGTAAAAAGGTGTCCTGGAAATGGCACAGTGTTATGGCGGCCGTACGCTGTAAAACGACATAGTTAACTTTCATGGTTTTTATTATGGAATATAGAGATAGAATGTAAGTTGTGAATATTTTTTTTAATATATATTTTTTAATATATATGATAAATTACTTATTTATATTAATTCATTCATCGATTTTTAATATATAAGTGCAGTTTTCATAAATATATATATATATTGTAATTAAAATGTACACAACATAACTAAAAAATAATCATATTTAAAAGTAATATTACAATTATTGTGAATTCAGATACATATACCTAATAGTTATTCTCCAAAAATATAAAGAAACATTGTATTTTATTTAGGAGTTTGTATATATCATACTATATCTATAGAAAATAAAATTTTTGCTCTAAGTTTTAGTTAGGCAATTCATTAAGTCGGCAACTTAAGCTTTTCGCTTGTGAAAAGAGCATTAAGTAAAAAATGGAGACGATCACATAAAGTTGCCACAGTGGTGGAAAATCCGAGAATAATAGAATCAACTTAGTTTGAACAGAATTTTCTGTACCTAAATTTAACGCTTTCGTCTGGCTTGTGCTCATCTAGTGTGCGAGAGATTCTTACAGCTTCATTCCAGCGCAGATTTTTAATTTCTTTCTTCAAATTAAAATTCTGCGCTCAGTGAATATGTAATTTTGATCGCTCACTTGAATTATATAAAATAAAAAATATAAAAATTTCATAGCTAACTAATCTTAAATAGATAATTTAATTAAAAATTTCGCTTCGCTTTTATTTAACCACAATAGAACTTGTTTACAATACAATATGTACACGGCAAGTTTTAAACTCGCGCTAAATAAAGCTAACTAAACTGTACGTCTGTGGAGAGAACTCGATTAACTACAAGAAATAAAAGTTTGAAAACAATACAAAATGAATTTACTGAACATTAACCATCGAAGGTAAACGAAATGGAAAAAAATAAAGAATACGTCGAGAGCAGAGCACAGTTTTCCAGGTGAATAGCAAACAGAAACACACCAACTTTAAACAATTTACGGTGAGCGCCACTCGGAAGTACCTACACTTTGGAAATTTCAGGCGAAACGTCACGAGGTAGCCGAATTGACTCAAACAAAACTCATCGACACAATTCTATCTGTGAGTTGGAGAGCAATTTTTCTCTTAAAGCCATACAAATGAGACACCATTAGACGGAGAGAGCTCTTAATCTATTTCTGACGAGTTCAGTGACGCGGACAGAGACAAATCGACATTAGCCTACCCACACGGCGCGAAGGCACCAATTCTGTTTCAATTCCACTTTTATTTGCGGATTAACTTCTTATTAGTCATTGTGCCGCGATGAGGCCCTAGCCCGATATCGCAAGCCTTATGAATGACTCAATTATTTTGCAGACGCAGACGCGGTACGTTACCATCTAGGGAATTTAAGTACACTCGCAGGAAACGAGATAATTATTGCACGCCATTGAATATACGTTTTTTGTTCATTATTGGGCATGAATCAGGAGTAGGTGCTTACAGTATTATATTTTTTTTTCATTTTCTTAGTTTTGTTTATGAAAAATAAATGCTTACAAAATGGGCTGAAGAATTTTTATTATTTATTCTTTCTTAATATTTCTTATTAAAAAAATATCTCGTCTGATTTAAAAATATTTTTTGATGTTCAAATCTACAACTATGTACGAATAACGACAAATAATTGTGTATCCACTTTTTTACTTTACTTATTAATAATACCATCAAGTAATTTAAACACCCGCTAATTTGTTGTTTAACCAAAAGCAGATACATTAGTTAGTTCTAAAATATCACACGGTGACTGTCTGTTCTCATTAAAATCGATTGTGTTTTGTTAAGTATAAATAACTAATGCAGGCCACACTCGATACTTACTTCTAAGGATGTTACATAAAATTCATATTAGTTTGTCCCAAATGATTCAAGATTTCAAATACCTTTGGAAGAGAATAAATAACGAAGTGAAGAGCATATATCTGAAACAAGTTGAAAAATGTAGAAATGTGTCACCTGTCAGTTGGTGTTTAGCGTGATATGTTTTTGTTGGGAGTAGGTGGCTCCGTCTCTCGTCAAAGTGCAGCTGTCTAATTGGAAAGATTGGGCATGTGCCACCGATGGATTCTTGATGTTTATGTATATTTTTTCCCGCACACAATAGGGTACGCAAAGGGAACCTTCTGTTAAGACACTCTATTCCCCACCTTTCGTAGAATTCTGGAGGCTTTACGTGTTAAGTTGCGGAACTCGACGCCGCCCTTTGTCTCGACACCAGAGCGAAGAAATAAAAAAAATAAATATATATTTCATTTCCTCGAGTGGGAATCGAACCCACAACCAGTTGATTTTACAGTCACACTTTCTGCCCCTACGCCACGACTTCAAAGAAAAAATGGGTACTATAGTGTTATAGTTAAAATAATCTAAGGTAAATAGTTTTACTGAAAGAAATTTGTGTTTCAAAAAAGTGGTATATGCAATGATGAGTAATGGCTAAGAATTAAAAATGTTAAATTAATAAAATAAATTAATCAGTCAACTTTTAAGAAAAGCAAAATTACAAGATTCGTTAAATCTGTTACCAGTACAACGAACCAGTTGTTAACTAGATAGAAAACGCGCGGCCTTAGACAGAGCAATTACTTCACTGATTGAATTTTTCTAGCTTGACTGATTGACTTATTGCCTTTTTTTAAAGAGTACTGTAGTTACTAGTTTTCTAAATTGCGTATAAAATTTAATTATAAAAGGAATATAATTGAAGATACCAAATACGTATGTAATAGTAGGTAAGTTGCTAATCCAGGCCGAAATTTGTGGAGATTCTCAAGGGAAACGTACGCCTAGCTGTGGGCGTCGTAATGCTAAAAAAGGCAATAATAATGATGAAATGGCTAGCTAGTTTGACCTAATTTATTTGGTTATCAAACCCATCGCGTTTTGGATAGACGCTGTGTTGCGCTGAATAAAGAATACTTTAAACAGTATTATAAATGTGAAAATTTATAAGGATGGATGTGTGTTCCACTTTCACACAAAAACTACTAAACAGATTTGGACGAAACTTTACTTCTTTTTCCTGGCATTAAGCCCGGCTATTACCAGGGTCTGCCTTCCTACTCAATCTACTCCACTTTGCACGGTCTTTTACGAAACTTTACTGTTATATAGCTTATTTATTTAATAATTTATGTAAAGACTGGACAAAATGCCTATAATATAACAAGAAGATCAAGCGGGCAAAGACGCGCGTGGGTCGCTAGTTAATAGACCACCTCATTACATTCTCTTTTATACCGACTAATAGATATTATATTTGTTTTAGCAAATAAAAAAAGTAAATAAACAGTACGAGTTACAAACAATTAATGAATTCCTCGGGGTCCCTACTCTCTTATTGAACATTTCAACCAACTATTTAGCCCTAGTGACGCCTTGACACGGGTAAAACGATGTCGGCTGCTACCCAACAAAGAATATATTTCCTTTCGTATTTTGTTAATAGATACAAGGATCGGTTACTATAAATGTCTTTTTTACTTTTTTATTAGTCTTAATATTTGTTTTAGAGTGAGAAAATTTTAAAATTATCTAATGTTTAAAATATAATAATCTATATATATAAAAGGACTTGTCCTCACTGACTGAGGTAAGACGCACGCACAGCCGTAACCGCTGATGGTAGAAACGTTAAATTTGGATAAAAGTTTACTTTTGTAATCTGGACATCCACTAAGAAGGGATTTTGAAAAAATTTTACCCTAAAGGGGTGAAATAGGGGTTCAAAGTTTGTATGGAAAAAAAAATAAATCGGCACCGATTTTTATAAAATTTGAAATTTAGATTTTTAAAAGTATTTAATTGAACACGTGTTTCATCGTTTTCTAGAATTCTCCCCCTAAGGGTGCAAATAAGGGGTTGAAAGTTTGTATAGGTTGTTTTAAATCGTCACCAATTTTTATAAAATTTGAAATTCAGACTCTTAAACGTATATAATTAAACAAATGTTTCATGGTTTTCTAGAATTCACCCACTAAGGGTGCAAATAAGGGGTTGAAAGTTTGAATGGAAAAATCTTTAAATCACCACCGATTTTTATAAAAAGTGAAATTTAGACTCTTAAAAATATTTCATTGAACACATGTTTCATGGGTTATTAGAATTTACCCTTAAATACGGAAGCGAAGCTGTGCGCGTCCGCTAGTAACCTATATAATATAGAGGCCATTGTAGCGCAGTGGCGTGTGACATGTGTGGATTCGATAGTCACCCTATCTTAATTTTTTCATTAAATTTTCATTTTCCTCGCTCCGGTAACAAGGCAATGGCGCGACGTTGAGTTACGCTAATAAATATTCAATGTTATTGAAATAGAATTATTACACTGATGTATTAAGGACGCCCAACTAGAGTCTAATAAATATGTGATACTTAATACAACTTTCGATTAACACCAACAAAAGTATATACTAAACTCTAATTATTTTAATGAATCCACAACCATCGCTTTATTACGAGACACTATCTCACTGCAGTAAAATACGATAGGATTGTGCCATTCCATATCAATATAATATGCTTCTATTCCCATTGTTATAGGATAATCATGGAAAAGTGAATTCTATGTATTTTGGGCGGTACAGTAAAACCGTACAAACAAAATGTATATATATATTTATTTATTTGCATGCGGTCGGTGTGCTTAATTGTAATTAAATAATTTTAGCAATGAGCCAAAATTTGATTGAAGCCTATTTTATGTTCGTATGTAGATATTGGCGTATAATTAATATATTGGAGAATACAATTAACCAATTAACAGTTTTGGATTTTGTTGGTATTATACTTTTGTGTGTATATAGAATTATAATAGCTTCCTGTATCCTACATGATATGGCTGGGTTGGGAGTGGGAACCTCATGTTAAGACATTTAGGTCGCCACTTTTCCCCCATTTTCAAAACATCGTGTTAAGTGGTGGACCCCAAGGTGACGCTATATCTTGTTACCAAAGTGAGAAATTGCAATATTTCATTTTGCTTAGTGGGAATCGAACCCACAATGTTCGCGAGTACAGTCAGATATCAGTAGTTAGAGTTGTAAATGTAATAAGAGTCGGGCATTCTTAAATTACATTGGCCTATCCATTTATTATTAAAAGAAATATAGTTACATAATAATAAATTAATTTAACGATTTTAAGTTACTTCATTTATTTATGTTATTTCACAGACATACTAAAGACAAAAAATATATCTACTAATTATAAAAAATCTTTTATTATCTATATAACAAAAATACACTATAGCAACGTAGCATAAAACCTTCAACCTCAAACAACTAAATAAGTTTTTATCTAACTGAATAGTATGTAAGGAAAGGGAGAAAGCCGAGACTTTAGTCCTATCGAGCTTGTCTCTGTCAGTGGTCGAAGTTCAGGATTTCAACTATTTATTGCAATCCCATAGGATCCAAGAATTTACGCGTTGAAAGATAAAATATCCCAGCTTGAAGCTGAGGCTGATAGTTCACGAAGTAGAAAAAGCAATAAGTATATGCGAATATGAGTAAGTTAATTAATGTAATTAAAATGTAAATTTTTCATAGGTAGATATATTTATTCGTGAAATATTATTTATATTTATCTAAGTATAACTTTTTTATACATATTATAAGAACTTCTATATGTTAAATTATTTAAGATATTAAGGGACAACGTAATACCTCACTTTTGGGTTACCAGTAAATTAGTATTAAAAATAATTTTACACAATTTAATTTATATATTTTGTTCAATTATTTATTTAGAGACATATAATACAAACAAACTCTTCCGCTTTATTATATTAGGATAGATATACTTTTACGTTTTTAAAAACGCATAGTGCGTAAGTTACCCGTTTTTTAGTAAACGCTATATAATAAAAAACTAAAAATGTATATTTTTAAATATTAAATTATATTAATCTTATAGTATAATTGAAGTACCAATCTGTTATAATTAATTAAAACGTCATATGATATGAGTCAAACCATAATCGTCGAGCTAAAGAAATATCATTAAATCATTTTACAATGCGGCAGCCATTTAAATTTTATCATTAAAAAATCAACCCTTCCATGTTGATCTTTCCGAACAACACTAATTTCCATACAACACTGCCTACAGTCCACACTGTTGTTCAAATACAATTTTAAAACAAAAGCAAAGTAAGCAGGAAAGCACGCGTTATGGGGTAAGAATATTATGATTTCATTATTACAGGGGGTTGAAATAATTAAATGAAAATCCACAATGTTTGCTTGCCTTTGCCATACAACGGTAGCTGGCTATAGCTAATAAATCACGGCACGCGTCTACCCCCTGGACAATAGTGAAAACAAAATGCAACGTCGACTCCCATACTGTATTACGAGTTGAGATATAGATAAACAATTTGTTTCAAATTAATTATAAGTGTTTATTTTAATATTTTATTTTGTTTTTGGGACTTATTTTAACTATATTATTATGTTAATTTACTGTTTCGGCACCGCAGGATAGAATCTAATTCTGAAAGTGATGGCTTTAGGTTCGATTCCTATTTGGGAGAATGAACAATTTTCATGTTGGTATTAAGTATTAAGACATTGTGCGACGTTAAGTTTCATCACTCATTATGCGATTTAGGATTCTTGCTTTTGAGCGGAAAGTGGGCAATGAAGTGTTTTAACACTACGTTCTCTCTTTATACAATGTGAAACTGTAATCTACTTTGTTACTAAGTTTGTAGTATTTAATTAAAAGTTATAGTACTTCATTTTAAATAATCGACATTGATGTGTATATGTATAGATTGATCTTATTATGGTGCTTTGAAGCCATGGTGACGCGTTTAGGACGAAGAGGACGAGGAACTCGATTGAGCTTGATGATTGTGGATTCAAATTACATTCCGGTGAATTTAATTATTTATAAGGTAAATACATGCCTAATCATAGAGCAGACAACTCTCAAGACAAAGAAAGTAATTATTATTTCACAATTATGCATAAATTTCAGAAATTTTTGAAAAAATTTTTCAATTGTCACCTCAATAAATAAATTTAGGTAAACATAATGCTTTTAATAATTCTTAATTTTACTAAGAAAAAAATTATAATTCAAATATAACAAGATCTTAATGAAATTTCAATACTACATTAAAGACAAATTCAAATCAACATTGAAATATCACACACTTACTTTTCCTAATAAATGCATATACTCGTAAAAGACATTTATTTTTCATAATAAACCATAACAATCCTTTGTTTAGTATTTAAAGTCAGAATACATATATCATATTAAAAGACACACATGAAATTAAAAAATAAAACACTCATTAAACATAAAGAAGAGAGTGCATTCAGCTATTATTGCAAAGTACTTTGTACTTCAAAGGAGGACTTTTGTTTGTAATCACAAATTACGTCGGCGACAAAAGGATTACGGAGCCCAGCGAGATGCGTTGAACCAAAAAATACGTTCAAACCAGAGAATGACCAAGAGATGTGGACTAAATAAAATAAATTGTAAGTCGAAGTAAAGGTTTCTATATACTTGTAAAGGATATTGAAAATATTTTCAATTTTTATTAGTTATCTTATAAATTTTTAATAATAGACTAGATAGTAGAATGACTGACTGGCTGTTAGCCTTGGCAATAAGATGTCAATAGTAGTTTTTCATGGTTTTTTAGCTTTAAGCTGTATCTCGCACATAGCGGGGTAGGCAAAGGGAACCTGTGAACCTAGTATTGAGACACTCCGTTCCCGTTAAAACACTTTAGTTTCCCGATTTCCGCCGAATTCAGGAGGTATTACGTATTGAGTGGCGGAACTTCCTCGAGTGGGAATCGAAACCACATCCTGCCGCATTTATAGACACATGTTCGTGCCTCTGCGCCACGTCTGGCCTCACATTTATAGTAAATATTTTTATTATATGAAATTAATAAATATTATTAATTCTACTCTCATGATTACACCCAGTGTTTCACAAGTATCAAAAGACAATAGAGGGCGAGTGTCGTTTGAGTAAATAATTTTAGACCAGAATACCATAGGCGCGACTAATATATGGCTCAGAGAAGTAAATTAATTGAGGAAGCGACACGAATGCAATTTTGTTGTTGGACGATCTAAAGGAATTTTAATTTCTCATCCATATTATATAAACTAGAATTATAAACAGAATTTTAAAATATTTAAGCTGATACGCTAATACCTTTTTTTAAAAATATATCAATTTTGTTTGTAAAATTGTAAAATACACCGGAAATTGTTGAAATTTTTAAAAGCCTGTATTTTAGTTTATTTAAAGTTAACTGAACTATGCCGCTCCATTTATTTTATTTTAACACTTTTCAATATACGGCTTATAAAAATGAAAATGTTTCAAATAAAAATAAATTTCATACGAGTAACGCTTCCAGCTTATTTTTGTGAATCTTTGATTGTGCAATATCTTTGGCACCCTCAGGGGAAATAACACACTGTCACGCAGAATATACCGTTCGCTACAATTAGAGATGGCCAGATATTGCGTAATTACACCTCTAATCGATCTTATATGGTCATGAATACTTCCCTCTTTGTACTCGTAGGTACTTCCCTCTTTGCACTCGGTTATTTTCTAATTTTAGATATGAAATTCATTATGACAGGAGTCACTTCTGAACAATGCTCTTGGTAATAATGGCTTTTTCATTTGTTTGTTATATCGTATATTTTCTTATTTTATAGCTGTAATTTGATTGTTAAAAAGAAAAAAAAAGAACCTAAACTTAATAAATATGAATCACACAAGCCAAGCGTAAAAGTGACTTCTTTTACTAGTTGCCATCAATTTTTGTGTATAGACAACAACGTAACGTCAATTTCTCCCGAATATAATATCATCATCCATCGAAGCTAAAAAATCATCATCCATGGAGAAGTTATCATGGTGAGAAAGTGGAAGACAGATTGTCTTAGCTAACGAAATAACTTCCGTCAACCCAAATTTCCACATGTCAATCGTCTGAAAACATTTTCCTAGACCAGTTCAGCTCGAAATGGCCGATCACATTTTTTGTCAACATTCACTGACCGCAGTTAGACGATCACAGCTAAGAGTAATGATCGTAAATGGCAGGAAATTACTGAGGCACCTTATCGTCCGATTCAATAAGACCAATGGATGAGGGAGAGAATAATGAAAGTGCAACTAAAGCTGCTATTCGCTTTATGTCCCTTTAGTGCGCCGTCAATAGTGGTAATTGCCGCTTATTCGAATCTTTCCACGTGGTTGCCGTTTCGGGTATTATTATGTTTTATTGCTAAATAAAATAAAAGTAATAGGTTTTATATTTGTTTTTATTTTCATATGAAAAATATTCTTCTATATCTTATAGTAAGATTAGATTGTTACACAGATACCAAGACAGAAAATATATATATTGATAGACATTTTTTGTCGTTCTTTGATATAAAGTTTTTAAGAAAAGATATTTCGAATTTCTATTGATTTCTGAGAATTATTTACAATTTAAAATTACTAACTTAAAACTCATAGAAAATTGCAAAGTCCATAGCATGCGTACAAAAAGTAAATATGTTTAACTAATTACGATCATTTTCTCTAATTACCCCTTTTACAAGAATATCGGTATAATTGTATACGCACACTATAGACCATACAAGTGTGCAGAAGTGGCATATACTATGTGAACCTGACTAAGTAAATATTGCAGTTAGTTTCACGTCCAAAGCAAAGATTTATAGTGTTGGCCGCACAGACGTTTGCCTCGTTTGTTTGTGACGTTAGGTTCCGTCATCTAATACTCAAGTAGTCAGAACTGGCACCTAGAATAATAGTTAGGTTATATATGTGGAGGAAAGATGTATAAAATGATCGAGTTATGACAGTTTATTTATTTATATCAGCTTCACGCAATATCCCGAACAGCAGGGTAGGCTGAGGGAACCTAGAGGCACTCTGTCCCCTACTTTTTGCCAAAAACTTTTTTCTTTTGCTTTGGTGTTAGAGCGAAGAAATGAAAATATTAATAAATAATAATTCATTCTCTCGAGTGGGGATGGAACCCACACCCTTGTGCAATTGCGCCACGGCCTCAACAATCATTTATGTAATTCAATTAATTTATCAACAAGTTCTATATCCGAATGGCATGTTATAATGTACTTAAAATTAATTGGCAAATAGTATTTGTCAATTAAAATTTGTTATTTTTAGCGTCGATTCCAACCTCGGTAATTAAAAAAAATATAATTTTATCAGCTTTTGCTGGGTTATTTTGCAGTTATCTATCAACATTATTTTTTCCCTTGACTGGAAGTGACTCCAAAAATGAAGGAATGTTGAACACTAGTATCCATTATCCAATTTTCCTCGAATTTCCCATGTGGGAATCGAACCCACGACCATCGCGTTTTCAGTCACATGTTCGCGCTACAGCACCACTACGCCCTCAGTGAAATATCAGTTCCGTTCTTTATTTATGGTTTTCTGGTGTGCTAGTTGAGTACAAACACGCGAAGTCCCTAAATGGGCGGAAGTTAGCCGACGGAAAGACATGTCACTAAATTCTTCCATCTACACCATAGAATAGTAAAATATAGATAAAACAAACTTTCAAATCGTTAATAGGGTATTTAGGCACGATTCTTCCATTATATGTATGACTGACTAATTTCTCATGTGTTTTTTCGATACAATGGCAAAATAAATTGTATAAATTATTCCCCTGGCACGGCCATAAATAAATAAAAATAGGACGAGGTGAGTAAGAAAATGTAATTAGCAAAATTATAAATATACTTTTTACGAAAATAGCATTTTCTAAAGGTACTAATGTTAGACCTTGTTACATTTTGAAATAGAAATATATTTTACATTTGTTTACAGAATAATTGTAGCATATCACTTTGTTTTTCACATTTGGAAGGCAGAAAAATAAACAGAGATAACTTTATGATTAATACAAACATTAACGGGTGAGCGAATAAGTGAGCTTAATTTCGTATAATATTTACTTTTACTTATTTTACGGACATCCCGGTGGTCTGCTGGGTTCGGTTATGTATATCTTTAATTAGTATGTTTTACCGTAAAATCTTTAACAAGCTGAATCAATTATTCCACATGTCAAGAAATGTTGTATCATTTACACACTTTACAATATGATTAAATTAATAGATATACATATACGCAGACAGCACGGTAGACAGAGAGAACCTAGAGTAAAAACACTCCGTTCCCCACTTTCCGAATCATGAAGGTATTGCATTTTGAGTATCAGAACACATCTACGCTTTACCTCGATACCAGCGAAGAAATTTAAATAGCAAATATTTCATATCCTCGATTTGGAATCGAACCCATAACCTGTTATATTTACTTGTGCTCGTGCTCCTATATAGTATTTATTATAAAAATGCAATAAACTAATAACTTAATAGAAATTCATTGAAATGGCGCATCTATTACGCTTTGATTAGTATACTCGTAACAGAGCAGCCTGTATTACGCTACGCATTACGCACAATAGATTGCTCACGGGTGTTTGCCTCGCACACACACCATTAGCGTGTCGCACCTGTAGCAATGGAATAGAACTCGATATATGGATGTCGGGAACCAATTTAACCTTCTACAAAACGTGGAAAGAATAAGTTAAGCCGCGTCTTAAAGCAACATTTGTTCGTGAAATGCGTGACGAAATCGACGGCGCGGGACAAATTTTTCCGATCACTCTTGTACTCGAATCGTCACTTAGCATCCCTTTTTCGACAATTTTACCAGCTTTTTACATCAATTCGAACGAACGGTATTAGGAATTGTCACGCTGTTTTATTTTAAAGTGGATGGGAATTTTCTTCTGTAAGTGTATTATTGATTTACTTCTTTTATTTGGTATTCTTGTTGAGAGCAAATATGATTATTTGTATGCGAGATGAGCGTGACAATTTAATTGAATTAGCTTTTATAATATTTAATTTTAACACATGAAGTATTTTTTCACACTCTTCGTATTATCAATAATAGTAAAAAGTAAGTTATTTTTTAAAGACGATTCTCTTACTTTACCATCCAAAATCATTATAGTACTAACTTAAACGGAAATTCCTCATGTAAAAAACGTCAGCTTCACCTTCACGATGTATCCCGCACACAGCAGGGTAGGCAGAGAGAACTTATTGTTAAGGCACTCCATTCCCCACTTTCTGCTGAATTCTGGAGGCATTGCGTGTTAATTGTTAATTGGCAAAACATATTTATTTTTATCATATATTATATATATATAGAAATAACAAATATCTCATAATGTCGCTTAATGATAGTGTTGTTTCTTAAAGGCAATTTTGTCTCTAACTAACAGCCACCAAAGGAACGTCGGCTGATTAGGTCGGGGGTGGAATGGCCGCGTTCGCTATAAACATTTTTGGGTAAACGCAATATCATGTCGTTACGGTAATAGAACGGTCGAACACTGTCGGTATTGCATCGTTTTTTATTTTTTGTCTTCATGCTGATATAATAGAGATAGCTTTTCATGCCTTCGTAGATCAATTGCAAGTGACAATAATAATTAATAAATATATCAAATAAATCTGACAGTATCCCACAGGGTAGGCAGAAGGAATCTAGTGTTAAGACCGTTCCTCCTCCGTCGATTTTTCTAGAGGCATTGCGTGATGAGGATTAAACAAAACTTTGTAAACTATTACCTATTAACTTATTGCTCGTGCGATTGTAATTCCTGCAAATGATCATCATATCATAATCTCAGCCGACCTTGTTACTTCTATGACGGTAGGTGCAGGTATAAGGTACAGACGGTGAAGGTGGCCTATGGACTCTAAGTCAGTTCATTAAAGTGAGGTGTTTTAATTTTTTACAATGTTGAATTTTGTGGTTTTTGTTATTTTACAAATATATAATGTCATTTGCAACTGAGAATTTCGCAGAATTTTTAAATAAAAAATTAGGATCATTCCGATCTTTCTCGCTAAGCTAATAAAATATTTTATTTTAAAGCTTAAAAAATATTTCTTTAGGTCTTAAAGAAAAATATTCTAAACATAAATTAAGAATTTAATTATTCATTCAATTTCACTAAAAGTATTTTATCTTTAGGTTAAATAAACAAGTTCTCTTGGTTAGTGTTTCAGTGACAAATAATACAAATTCGTTAAGACGCTAGCGTAATGAAGTCCCAAGTTGGCTTATTAAGCAACTGTATTTGAATAGCTAGTTGAATAGTTAGACTAATTAAAGTTACGTCATCAGTCACCTTGCAAGTAGATAGTGAATAATATTTTGCCGGGTGTTTATTTTTTTTATAATGAAAAATGACTTGTTAACAGTACATACAGGTTTGAGAGGCCGTTGTGCCATAGTGGTATAGCTGTAAACGTTGCGGTTTTGAGTTCAATTCCCCTTCAGGGGAACTTTCTGGCTCTGGGAAACAGGCAAAAAGCGGCGTTGAATTAAGCCAAAAGTGGAGAATGGAAGTGTCTTTATGGAAACAGAGTGTCTTATCACTAGGTTCCTAGGTTCCGTCTGCCTCTATGTGCGAGGTACAGCATGAAGCTTAAAAAACTTAAATAATGTATTAGAAACAACAAAAAAATTACGTAAGTAATAACCATTATCAAATTAAAAACATTAACATTTTCATTTCAATTATTTTCATTTACTTGAACTGATATGCGTGAAGACAAATAAACCTCTCAAAAACTTTTAATAGATTGATCATCGAAATAAAAGTTTCATGTAGAAAATCTACACCCTCTTCAAGTTTCAGTTACAGACAGACACACATCAATAATTTAACGGGAACATATCTATTGGATTTTTCGTCTATTATTGTACTAAATTATATTTTATAGGGTTAAACAAAGGATTGATCTGTGGATGAACTATAGACATAAACAAATTAAAAATATATTTTATAATATTATAGGTATCTCCTTATATAACCTTTCTCGCTTAAAAATCCGGGCCTATCTAAATAATGCAATAATTTTGCAATTTTTTTCATACGCCATAATAAATTACAAAAATAGCTGCTGTTGGAGAATTTGAGCAAATTTATTCAAATTAACTAAGTCACTTTTGTTTCTCGAACACCCGCTGATCCTCAATACTACTTAAGGACTTATCTTATTGGTAAATCTAAATTGAATCGTGGGGGGTACTCACTCCATAAAATGCCCCAGTGCAAGTAAAGTATCGAAACGTACCATATCTTTACCCCAAGATTCTAATAAAAGATAAAGATAAAGATTTTGTCATCTGATTTATATCCTTATAGAAGCTTACTAGTTGAAGTAAAATAAGGAAAAAGAGCTTATTTTGCTTTTTATTCTGAATTTAGTTAGCTGACTGCAGGTTTGATTTTCATGGTTTCAGTGTTGCGACGCCCACTGCTGGACATAGGCCTTCTCCAAAGAATTTTAAAATTCTTATCCCACATCATCGTTTGGTAGGTGGATTAGGGGGCGCAGTTCCCCATGGTTTTAAAAAGGTGCTACAGCCCATCCTGGCTGCACTCCCCTAGTCTCCCTTTACAGCCCCTACGGGACGAATAAGCTCATATTCACATGGAAAATTTTATTTAGTAGATTGAAAATGAAAACTTCTGATGTTGTTAGAGAAATTACGATAATGAAACCAATTAGTTTTAGCCCCGATCATATAATCTAAGGACTACCGCAGTGAAAAACCTGACATTTCTATTCGCCTCTGATATTTTTATCAGTTTTCTTTGTCAGACTAAATCTAAAAATTGTGTAAATGTATAAAAATGTAAAATATATTTAAAATTTCGATAAAATCTGTACTGGTCAATAGTATCGGTTCCGAATGAGTAAAATAGTGTTTGAGCATTACGAGCAAGTTCAATACAGAGAGAGCTCGACGTCCCTCATCATTTGTTACAGTCACTGCGTAAGATGAAAGCTGGATACATGTATCGCTTCGACTCACTAGCCAGTGCATTGTACAGTTGGAATAAAAAATATTATTTATTTAAATTTATTATTTGGAAATAGAAAAACAGAATTTTGAAATATTATTTTCTTATCTATAGTTTTGAATTTAAATATTCGTATATTATACTCGTATGCAGAAGTTTTTTTTTAATTTTGATTGAAAGTTGTATATTTGTATAATAATTCATTGGTTACCTATATGCAAAATCCATAATCATCAATCTAGAACCAACTTCACAATAATTACGTTATTTTAATACTTTGTTGAAATAAAATATAAATATCAAAAAGAAAATATATAAAGGAAAAAAATTAGAAACAAATAGTTAAAATAAAAAACAAGATTACGGTTTTACAGAACTACAAAATGACCAACAAACAAAAAAACGGTTTTACCAAATCACATATGACATAAAAATCTATATAAAAAAAAGGAATATAATAAATTAATATATCATCGATATCATTTTTGCAATTGCTGTCCCCGAGAACATCTCGATGGCGTATCGATATCCGTTCCATTATTGCCCGGGTAAAACTTAGATTTGATTCCCAACTTGCGTGGTACAACAAAAGACTTTATGGTTAAACTCCACAAAGAAGCAGATGAAGTAACTTTTTAATAACTTTCACGTTATCTATTCTTACTTTTGATCAAAGTTTTTGTAAGTGGGATTGCTGGTATGCCTTTTGATTGATAGTAGCGGTATTGTAGCCCTAGATTTATTGTTTCTCAAAAGTAATAGATAGATAATATTTGTAAGATTTAATATAATAATTTCGTAAAGGTCTATCTTTGGAAAAAAATATTAGTTGCGTAGAGACTTGGCCAAAGAGTACCAAATTTAAATCTACACTTATTGCAGTTAATAAGTGCTACTATAAAATATCGTAGGTGGGGGGAGAACTTGGTTGACCTTCGAAAATACAGAATCAAAGATACTGGAGGAAAGTACGTAAAACGCACGAGGACCTACCACAGGGGCATGTATGTTTTGAATATATTATCTTCTATTTCTATTTCTGCTAAGTGGGAATCGAAACGCTAAAAAACATCCGCATTTTGCCATCATATATGGCAATAGAAAAAAGTATTTTTTTAAGATAAGGACCTATTAAGGCTTGGTAATGGTGTATCTTTATGACGCCATATCACTTCGATCAAGTTTATGGTTAATATTTTCTTTTATTTTCTACTATCTTCTCGTTTTGTGGTAAATATATAGAACTGAGTGACAAAACACTGTTAAGAGTGGTACTAGTATTATTTGTTAAAAAATATTTTAACTTCTAATACAGAGAATGTTTTTGTTTGATAAATTACTTTGTTTGTTTCGTATGTATGTAATACATAGCTTAAATTCCTTTTATTTATGAACACAAAAAATTACATATTTTCTTATTTGTAAATATAATTTACCTGGTATAAATATAATTTCGTATTACGAGTTACAGTAATAGTCTAGTATATCCTGTAAAATATTTATTGTAATAGACCTTAATACTTTCGGTAATACAATACATATTTTACAAACATTGTCAGGGATTTGGTTCCATCTCACCGGCGGGAAAGATATAATAAAACCTTTTCTAAAGTTTAGGTTTTTTCATCGCACATTCGGGGCAGAGACGCGACGTGGCATTCCCTAGGAAATATCAAACCATCCCTCAACGTTCGTTTGCTGCTGTCACATTTTCCATTTGTTTTACTTTATGTATTATTTAAAACGATAAATTTAAAGATGTGGTTTAAAACTCTTTCTGTGTTGTATTATTTGTATTCGCTTTATTCTTTACTTAAAATTGTCAATCAATTTAGATCAGATTTCTATTTGAACACAAACCTTCCACGAATGATATTTCAAACTACAAGTATTGCGAGCAATTCAGATACGTTTCAAATACGTCACTATTTTTTAGTTTCTCTGCGTATCCCAGAGACATATATCAGGATAGGAACCTACTGGTAGGGAACTCCGTTTCCCACTTTTCGAGATATTATGCTTAACGTCGCATTTTGTCTTCCCCGAGTGCGAGTGTAACCCACAACCCTCGCGTTTACCCCTGGGGTGCTGTACCACTGAACCATGATACACTTAAGTTTTTTCTTAAATCCACCAGGGTATATTATTTATAGCAATGTTACGCTTTTTAATAGAAGTTATAAAATTATACGAAATTTATTTTATACAGAAATATATTGATATTTTAATATATATCATATGAATACAGATATCGTTATATTTTTCTTTTAAACAAAGGACTTGTTATTATTGAAACGAGTGTGTTCCATATAGGATTCTATTAAATTTTTCGTCAAATAAAATAGTTTGTTTGAAAAGAAACAAGCGTAATTGAATACGTCTAAAAAGAGTATTATTTTTGGAGACAAAGAAAGATATTTAAAAGCAAATACCCCTTTGTTAGTGAGAGCAATATTTTCTCTTGAATAATAAAAAACTTTTTTGCCTACATTTAAGTTCAAGGGCCGTGGCCTTAATGTCGAAGGCGTAGTACAAAAATTGTAATTCTCTTTTTTACTTGCGACTTGTTCATTTTGGTTTATTTGTAATTTTATATTTTCAGTTTATATTATTTCAAATGACTAAACATTTTTTTTTTACTTTTATCAAAAATATAAATGTATGTTCTTTATACTGGGTAAGAATATAATATTTTTAGTTTTATTAAAAATATATATGTAGGTATTTTATAGGTGTTTCATTTTGATACATACGTATAACTTGCTTGCTTAAACTACCTAAGTTGCGGGCAGTATATGTAGAGGTAGAGGTAGCAGTTCGGCTTCAGATCCTTCTATTATATAATTGAAAAATAAAATATATATATATTTTTATATTAAGAATTTTTTTTTTCTCAACGAATGTTGTAGATATTTTTCCACTACTTTATTCCTAGAAATCTTACTAATTACAGAAATTAAATAACAAATATGTACTCAAGATTATTTTATTCTATTTGAAAATACAAAATAAAAACTTAACATAGAAATAAATTTAATATAATTTCACTAAATAAAAACTAAAAAAAGCTTAAACAATATAATCATGTACATTCTTATTAAAGTAAGTAACTTACAAAAAACGCTAACACCATTACACTGTTAGCTCAAGCAATTTACCATAAACGGATCTAGTTTACATCATTCCAGTTTTCCATTTTAATAAAAACAGCTGCGAAATAAAATTCATTCATTCATAACACGAAGCCACAAGTCACTCAAAAGAATTTGAGGTTATTTTTCTCATTTCAAATTCTCTGTAGACGACTAGAATCGTAAAAAGAGGATTATACTCGGTGCTCGCGTGGTGGATAGAATTCGTGAGATAGAGCCGAGTTGGCAATATGCTTGCTTTATTTACTCGTAGCCACTAAGCTGCATATCGTCGGGGATAGTGCAGAACCGCGTATGTACCACAGGTGGGGAGCGCGTATCTGCATTTCATCAGATTTTACAGGAGGAGGTTAAAACTTTATAACATCGTTAATTTAAATCCAAGTGGTCTCATTTTAACATAGAGAATAATAATTGGTATTTTCTACATATTTTTGTCATATACAATCCTTTACAGTAGTTAACAAGTGGTTAATTTAAGCGACACGCCACTTACGCTGATTTGATTTGATCACGATCTTATTAAATTGAAACCTGACAGTTAGTTACACGGTTTTAAAATCAAACGTGCAATTAATGTTCCAAATAATATTTTATAATAAAATGAAGATTTTATTATTTATTAATTAATGTATTTTTTTAAACAATCCCCCTTAAATATAAAATTGAAAATACACTATCAATAACACTTTTTAATCAGCTTTGAGCAATTCTTTATCAGCCTTTTATACAACTTTAAGTATTACAAGTATAAATAATTTCAAAGTACTAATACACAAAAGACCAAGAGCTTTTTCAGAAAATATATTATCAGTAAATTTAAAAGCAAATTACTGTTATATATTTAATATATGAATAACAATAATAGATTCTGCAGGTACCTTATATAAATAAACTTTGTCTCAGTCATTTTCTTAGACAAGAATAAAGTATAGTGAATAAGGAATAAATGGGGTAATACTTTTTTGGTATTTGTAGTAATAGCTGAAATTAGTTCAGTTTGTTTTCAATAAAACCACTTTGCCGCACTTTGTACCAGCCCCTCTTCCAGGGCGGATTGTATCATAAATAAGATTACTTTTAATGCTATAATCCTTGAAAAAAGTGTGGTCACACGTTACTACTTCATATGGAAATGGATTCAGGCTAGCTTCTTTGGTAACTGAGGAGTATTGACTATATAAAAATATTTCCCGATGTTTTAACTTTCTATTATGTAGTGAACTGAATCCACTTCCATTTGAGTATGGTCTTTTTCTAAAAAAATGCGGAAACGCGTTTGAAACTATGGCGTTTCTGTTTTGTGATGTAAACCATCAATATAAATTACGACGTTTTTAATACTCTCTTCTATGATTTTCTTCAAATAATCGACAAAAAAGGAAGTGCATGTGGAAGCTTTTAAATGTGATGTTGTCTCATTAAACCAATAGCGTTTTATATGGACAATTAACTTCATTTTAAAATACAATGCACTAGCTTTCAAAAATGGACATAATTTCACAGCTTGTAAATCGGCTGTTACTACGTGAAGCTTTCCATTTTTGCAGGCTCTTTATCTAAAGTCTTTTCTCGTTTGCTAAATCTTTACGTGACACACGTAGTTGATATATTTGTTAAGTATTTTTACCAGCTTTATATGAACAACATAGATCACATGCATCTTTTTCAGCGTCAATGGCAGCCTCACGTTCCAGGATTCTTTCAGGAAACAAATCATTATTGCTACA
>HE669267.1:130779-184212 GCA_000313835.2 Heliconius melpomene melpomene | reverse complement strand
ATCTGTTTTCAATATTGGTCTATATTTCTCTTGTAAAATATTTTATTTTCTATATGTATGCAATAAAGAGATTTATCTATCTAAAAGTGGTTGTGTCGCAACAAGATAAAGCTTCGATTTCTTTAGTTCAGTTCAGTTCAGTTCAGTTCTTAATTTATGACGTTTCGAGCGTGCCAGCGATTTCTTTAGTAAGCTCTACTTGTTTTAATGTGTTTTGACGGAGTTTGACAGCAAAAATAACTACAAAATACACTTCTAATGACACTTGAAGACATACGCGGTACTGTTAATTGTCGATTATAGATACGCAGTATTGTTTTTAGGCGAAATCTAGCTTTATATTGGTCGAAAAAAAAATCCCATCTAACAGGAGGCTGCCAATCGGGATCTTACGTCGAATGGCCGTGAAATTGAGATTTAGCTACAAATGTCAGTTACGCGAAATTATCCAATGCTAGTTACGCGGATTTGCACTATCCCCGACGATATAATGAAAACGCACTGTCGTGTCGGGCGTCGGGCGGCGGGCGTCAACTAAAAATTGTGCTCTACGAATGATAGGTTTTGATGCTTGTGTATTTATTTCATGGTTTTTTTCGATTTTTTTGCTCTAGATTTTGTAATGTGGGCTGTAGAATCAATTGTTGTGTGTGTAAAATCGATTTCTGTTCATAGAAATGGATGAAATGACAAAAAAATATTTTCGATTTTAATATGTGTTGAAGTGAGATTTGAACATATAAACATCTCATAACAAGGCTTCAATAAATATTTCTTTAGCTTCGAAGTCGAATTTTTTTCTTATTGTAAAAGCGAAGACATAAAATTAATTCCTCCAAAATGTGAATTGAATTCACAATCGTCGCGTTTAGTGTTAGACGTGGTACTGAGCTACAATGACCTCAAATAAATTTGATTTAGATATACATCTAAATTTGAGCATATAAAATGAAATTTATATTTATAAAATGTTTTTGAATTAATAATAAAAATGAGAAGAAAAATAATTTACAAGCAGAAGTCAAACCGAAATTTTGATATAGGTGGCAGTATTTATTTAAATTATATGAGATACTAACTGCAATTACCTGTAACTGTATGTCTCTGTTCTGATTAATATCCTTGATTCAATAACCAAATATTTACAACGACACAAGTGAGTAACTCATTTTTAATATTTTTTTATCTGTATCAGCTTATTAAATATTTTTTCATTGTTTTCAATACAGTTCGTAAGAACTAAATTGAATTTTGTATCGAGTTTATACTTTCCGTGATTGCAATTATTACGAATTGAGTTAGCAATTTATATTTTAAAGAATTTTGGTCTTACATTTACACTATTTTCTTTTGGATATCTGCTATGATTCTATCAATTTCGTTACAAGCAATATTAATTTGTTAATATAATAATATTTATCTAAAATACCACATT
Source organism: Heliconius melpomene melpomene (assembly GCA_000313835.2). Lineage (NCBI taxonomy): Eukaryota > Metazoa > Arthropoda > Insecta > Lepidoptera > Nymphalidae > Heliconius > Heliconius melpomene. The sequence goes on along the minus strand of HE669267.1, from coordinate 182,777 downwards.
TCAAATTTATAACGAATATCTCCCCACAAATAATTAATATTTTGATAGAAATTAATTAAGTCTCCTTTAATTGTTTGATTATGGAGTTATCTATTCCGAACGTAATATCTACAAAGCTACACAAATTACTATTGGCATTCGTATATAAAACATTCAATATTATTAACTACGGTTGTGAAATTAAGGTCGACTATTGGAAACGCCTGATGTATGTAATATATTAAATTTGGCTGGCAATTGTGCGTGTGGGTTGTTTGGTTAAGTAATTGTAGTAAATGCATAATTCTCATCCTCATTTGAGTTAAAACTTGTTAGTGACGCATACAATAAACATTTAAGCGAATAGTTCTGCATTTACACTATTGATAATGATTTATGTACCTAAGTCTACTATGCTAACAGCTATGAGATTTATATATACAAATATTTATTTATTCCAAATATGTGTTTATAATGATATATAGCTGATTTTGTGAAAAAAAAAATTCTAGGAAAAAGAAAAAAAACCACGTTCACAGTACTGTTTAATATGTTTAAGTATCAAATCCATTTTTCCGCTACACACAGCAGTCTGACGTTACTTATCCGTACACGTCTTGTCACCCGTCACGCGATCTCTCCCCAGTTCGGGAATCCCGCCGCTTTTCCCGTTTCTATTCAAAATCATCCTTACATACTTCCTAATTGAATTAAAAGATATTGCTATAGGACTTGGAGATATTAATGCAGATAAAGAAATTATTTTGGATTTAGAAAATTGTTTTCTATATATTATAATATGAAAAATAGGTAGGTGAATTAGTATGTACGCACAAATAATTAATCTAAATATCTATATAAAGTATGTATAATTAAAACTATACTTATTTTGTTTTTCCAGCATTATGCTCGAACTTACAACTTGTCGCGCTTACAGACACGCGTAGGGGCACACCACTTCTGGCCTCGTCGTAATAATAATTATTATAATTATTTTCATAATAATAGTAATCAAATTTTATGTACAAAATCTATATAATGTATATAAGTAAAAACAACACTAACACATTAGTGTTGAAATAACTAGCAATACAACTTTTATGCTACACTGTAAATCAGATATAGTTATATCGTCAGACTGCTCGGAGGCAACTACTTCAGGGCACCGACTCATATCTGCTGCTATAAAAATGTTTTATGTTAGTGGCTAATAAATGACATCAGCAAATTCAGTAAGACAATATGAGAGGCGCTCTATGCATTCGCTTCCTCCTTTTATTTCCTCCCCTCACAATGATTGTTTCGCTCGAGAACGAGGGCGCCAAGCCGTCGCGATCGCTTTGGCAGCCGTTTCCTACAATATACCCTTGTTTTGTTAAGATTTGCCACTGTTTATACCGTAAATGTATTCTTAATTGGATTGGGTCATCTAAACAAAGATAAAACGTTTGAAATTGTTAGTATTATATGATTGTATAACGCAATCAGTTCCGTGCAAACTTTTCATCCATCTCGGCGTCTAGCCGTGACTGTGCCCGATTGTTTCTCAGCGATGTTTCAAATCTCCATTGTTTGAATTTTCCTTTGTGAGCTCACGCGAGATTGGTTTTACTCTTTTACGCCACCTAAAGTTATTGTTCTAAGGCCACATGCCATTACTCAAAGTTATATATCACACAAATGCAAGCACTTAACTTAGTGCGATGGGGTGGACGTAAGTGTTTTCCGTCAAATCGATTCTCGTTTTGATTCTCATAATATTATAACTTGTGTGTGAAGTTTAGATCAATATCTGACTATATACAAACGTTTTCACTTTCAGTCGCAGTTTGAGTATTAACAAATGGATTGGTTGTCTAGAACTTTTTGAAGTACAACGAAGTCAAGAGGGCTCGAGAAAATATTTAACATTTAAAATATACATAGGTGTTCCTAAGTTCAGGTTCAGGTGAGACGAAGTGAGAGCATCGGGTTCCGCTACATACGTAACGGAATGGAATCATTTATTATATTTAAAAAAAAATCTATATATCTGCATAGTATTATAGATATTTCAAGGAAATTATTAATAAACTAAACAAACATAAAATAAGTAACACTAATAAAAAAAAAGAAATATAAGAAATTATATTTTAAAATACTTTATTAAAATATCGCTTTATATATATTTTTTGCGTACAGCACCCGGCGTAATGGATTTGAAAAATATTGTGAATTTAATATGTGTCTCTAGAAAAAAAGTCATGTAATATATCCTCAGTTACAAAAATCCATCCGAACGACGAAAGAAAGAAAATATCTCTAATTTCTTCCCCGATGTTTGCTTACGGTGGTTAAGCTGCATCTAATGAAATCCCCTGTCAGGATATGCTTGCACTAGATTGTAGTGTAGCTAGTTGTTCTTGAAACTTATGCTCAAGTAATACTGCCTCAAAATATAACATACATTTGTAACATTTTTTCTTTATGTAAAAATACTCTGTAAAAATACTTTTTTTATATTCTTTTTTACTCTAATACACACACAGATAGTATGTTCGATTCTTTATCTGGGCAATATATGTATGTGTGTATAATGATTTTGACATCTTTGATGTAATAATCTAAGTTAATTGATGTAAAAAGAAGTTTTTATATAAAAGATAAAAAAAAGTATTTATAAATCATTCTATCAAGGTTCAAGATGCGTTGATTTAACTACATCTGGTTGACAGGAACATGTGGATTTGAGTAGGTATTTGGTACTATATCGGTCTTAGCCCGTTGCAGGGTGTTATTCCGATCACGAACATGAGAATCTCGTTTATTAAAAACAAATGTCTAATAATAGCAACGTTAAATATATAAATATATTTTTATTTGGCTCTGATTTTATACGCTCATAGAATTTCATTTTGCTAAAACTATTTTAGTGTTTGTGAATTTGTTAGTAAAAGGTGTACCTGACCGTCACGTACGAAAATATCGAAATGTATTAATTTTTTTTATAATGGACTTACTCTTACTCAGACGTACGTATTATATTTAACTCATACAAATTGTACTTAGGTAGTTTTACAGGTAAAAAAATTGAATAGAATATCTAAAATATAAAATTTCAAAACATATCCAAATTTTCAACTTTAAATCCGTCTTACCCGGAATAATATTATTTATTATTATTTTTTTATTATATTTTTTATAATATCAAAGCTAGTGGAATCAACACCGGCTTTTCGTCTTTAAAGTAAATCATCAACGCTCTTCAAATCCTATGAAATTATCGCGCACTACTCACTATCTTTGTGGACCCTGGACAATGGGGCGCTCAGCCTAGTGGACATCTAACGCTTGACCAATTTTCTTTTGTGAATACCCACGATTGACGAATGGAGGTATTCAGAAGGTTTTGATTGAGCCACTTTTTGGGAAATGCATTGATTTTACCCACTTCACTGAACATTAGGGGAGGTGTACGAGGGGTTGTGTAGTTTTTGATATATAGCTCTATCTTTTATACTATCTTCACTTTATGTACCATAAATTATTCAGTAGTTTTTCATTGTTACACTAATCTTTATGAATGTGAGAAATGATTTATCTATTTGTTTACGAACACTGAGTAAGTTAAAAGAAGGCGTTTATTAAAATAATAAGTTCCGTTTTAGTTTATTAATATTATTATTAAATGTTAAATTGTTTTAATTTTAATTGTAATATTGAAATAGGTTAACTCTACGTTCTGTTATTAACTCTATCTTCTGCCACTGTTTTATGGAGAAAATATGTAAAGCTAGTTAACTAGCGTAATGTTGAAATTTTAGAGATATTTTTATTTTATATAAATTTTAGAAATATTTAATTCTGGTGGTTCTGGAATGATTTTATTTAAATTTTCTATCTTTTACAATATTAGAAATATATTTTGTCCTCTCGCATCTACCGCATTTTACTGGAAACACAGAAAGAACATAAATAACTACAGTCTCCCCTTATTCTTTTTTGGTGATATTTCATATTGGTTGGCGGCAACCACCGCGCTACTTTGCCTAATCAAATCAGGCAAACAGCTGTATTATTAATATAATTATGCATCGTGAATTTAAATATACAACATCTCATTCGATCTTTCTACCTGCCCTAAGATGGTGTGTCTATATGTATGTCTATATTTTGAATTTTCATTTTTTTTGTTCCGATTAGTTTTAATCCCATTTTTTTATTTCACAATTAGAGAGAGTGATTCGGAACTGAGAAGATATGTAATTTTGATATTGTAAAAATATACTTTTGTGTGCTTACTTTATAATAAGAAAAAAATATATTTTCGTTATGGATGTTTAAACACTATACATAGATTATCTGTAAATTTGAGAAATTAATTTATAAGCATTAGGAATGGGTATAGTTTTGCAAAGAGTAAAATTAACAGTTACTATAAGTTCGCTGCTAATAATAAAATAAGAACCAAATAATTGTACCGCGAGTCGCGAGCGAGTTGTTACTACCATATAAAAATAAGAGAATAATAATACATTAAGAAATTCGGTAAATATACGAAAAAAAAAATAGTTAAATATATTAGCTATAAGGAAGGAAGTGTAATTTTCCACAAACGTAACCGTATATATTTACTTCCATGGCTTTGTTCTTCTATCCGCGAATTAAGCGCAACACACCAAATGATTTATACTAGCTCATCCACGTTTATTTACGAGGCGTACTACGAATAATTACATGGCCGTACAAACGCTTGTAAATGTAAAAAGGGATTACTCTATAATGGTTGCGGTTGCTAATTGCTACCTTAGAACTAATTCAAGCTTGAATTTGATAATGATATTTTGATAAATAATTATTTTATAGGATATTTCTTTTGTTGTTTGGATATTGGAGTGATATTTTAAATTAATCTGTAATTTCTTGCGATTTGAAGTAGACCGTCAGTCTGGTTAAAATCTTAACTTTTCTTTATGTTGTCTAATTAATAAAAAAAAACATATAGAAAAACAAAATTCTGACTGTATGAAGCCAAATAGTTTGGATTTTTGTCGAAAGTAATACTTCTGTGCTAAACAATAGTAAGTCATATTTCTATTAAAATAAAAATATTTTTGATTCGTTGATTGTTTATGCAATTTATATATGAATAATATTTACAGAATTTAAAGTCCTTGTTAATAAGTAAATAAGTAGTCACACTAAGCTCTATAGAGGCCCTCAATGTACGTACTACAGTACCTACATGAAATGAATTCCGCAATTTCTTTGTAAAGCACACCTTCTCACTTGAAGCCCCACACCGGAAAAATTCACGTTAATTTCAAGATTCTTAAGTGTGGTTTTGTTTCAGTATGAAAGCAAAACCCTTGAGAGCAAAATATTTTTATTGCAACCTTGCTTTTTATATTTTAAAATAGACACCTTCCTTATTATGTGCTAAGGCTGCGGCATGGCATTATGAGTATTATATATGTTCATAAGAATAGGTACATGATTATATCTACATTCTTTATGCATTTTAGTAAAAACCTATTTATATATACTTTTTTGCTTTACTCTATATCTCACACATAGGTAGGTAGGCAGAGGGAACCGGGGAACCTAGAATTAAGAATTAAGAATTCTCAGGCATCTCGTAATCACAATGCGCTTTGCCTTATAACCAGGAAATAAAAATATAAAATATATTATTTGAATATCGCAATCGAAACCCAAAATCGTCGCATTTATAGCTATACGCTTGTGATCCTGTGCTACGAAGACTTCATATTATAAAATCTTATTTATACCCAAAAATAAATAAATTTTTGCTAAGTCCTCTTGGATCTGAAATAACAGCTCATATATAGCTTTTCAATTATTTTCAACGTACATTATTTGAATTGATTAATAGCGATCTTCCTGCGGCTTCGCCTGCTTGATCTATTTGAGCCTTTAGTTATTAATAGGTACAGTAAATTTAAACAGGTTAAAAATAAACCTATGCTATTGTATTTTGAATAAATCACACCTTACAACGTGAATATATCAAGATGTAAATGTTGTGAGGACTTATTAAGAACTTCCCATATATAGTCAGTACGTAATCATTCTTGTCAACTCAGTGAAGACACGCAAACTTTATGGTCGATAACACCAAAAGGCCCTAATGGCTTGGCTACCAATAACTACTTAGTTTAAAATCTCACGAAGGCATATTAAGGTTCGTATTACCATATATGGTAGTTCAACATACGACCGTTTGTTGCAAGAGTATCTATAATTCTGACGGAGTAGTTCGGCGCGGCAACCTGGTAATAACTTGATCAAACCCTCACCAAGCGCAACTTTATGCCAATTGAAAAGTTGTACTGCATTAAAATATGCTAATCAATAGTGGAATGTTATTAGTTATTAAGTTACAGAAATTTCTGTAGAAATAGCTATAATTTCTGTTATTAAATTGATTTAGCAGAGTAGATTATGTTAAAATAATTTAAAACTCCTTTTTTCTTTTAAATCTATTCTTAAATGAATCCTAAGCATATTATTCTATGAAATATTAAAGTGCTCTATAAAAGATTTGAAGAAATATAAATGCTTAGGAGCAATATTGAAAAAAAAGTAAATAAATATATGTAGTGTATGTTATACACAGGTCAAACTTCGAGAAAGTAGAAAAAATCAATAGAATAATAATAATTGCATTGCAAAAGAATAATAATAATTGTGCATTTCATTTTTTATATATTTAATTATATGTAATAAGAAATCCAGTGTATAATTATATTTCGTTCTTATGCTGGCGCGAATAAAACACGTACAAATTATCTTCCAGAGAAATATCACTTCGAAAAATATTCACTATTTATTATTATTCATTTTAAATAATGATTCTTGATTTGGTAAATTTAAAGCAAGTTATGAAGACTTTTTGCATCAAAGCTATTAATTTGATCAACGGTATGCTGTTATAGTTTGTCCGACTTTAACTAGGACAAACTCTTAACGTCCGTAGTGAACTAATAAAGTTTCATTTTATTTGCAGTCATACTACACCTACTTGACTCTTTCAAAGGTTTTTTAAAATATAAATTAAAATTTAAAAGATTTATATTAATAACAGAACAAAGGAAAAAACGGTTGCAGTAAAAATGCTCTATTAATTTCAAAAGCACACTGTTTTACACTTGATTTTTATTACAAAATAATGAACATAAAATGGCGGAGATTATCTCGCTGGAGGCGCATGGTGGAATAAGAAACTCTTGACACCTCATTTGTCAAAATCGGTCCAGCCGTTGAGCCTTTACAAAGGAACAAAGAAAAAGAGCTGAATTGTTATGAACCGCAATCATCCTTTATTCCTACGGAGGCAACATTTGTATGAGAGCGCAGTACTGGAATAACGAACGACCTAAAAAATAAAAGTTTAATTAGCTTATATATTGCTGTTTTTTTTCTATTCATATATTTTTTATCTGTATAAAGATTTTTTTTAAAATGATTAAAAATATGGTATAGATATTATGTCAAAATATATTTTTGTATTTCGAATGTAAATAAATATAAAATTTGCTACCATCGTACTTACTTTTATTTACATATTGTTGACATTAACATTAAATATTTAAGTTTTTATAATATTTTGTAAGGTCAGGTCATCATTATATTCTTCTACTGCTGTTTGATGTAAGTGTCCTTGTTGTTATTCCTTTTAGACATGATATGATAAGTAGGTAGATATAAAGTCACTCTTTGTCTGCACACAGGTAAAATCTACATTTTAAATATCCCAGTGCAATTTAAACGGCAGCATCATCAAATAAGTTCAAATTTTCAAAATGAACCTCGTCAACTTTTACTACTCTATAGTCTATACCGATATGTTTGCAGTTTTAGTAAAACTCCTATTCGTTTAAAATTGCCTAGGAGTTTTTTTGAATATTTTTTCATACAATAGCCTTGATAAAAATATACATTGGATATCGAACTTGATTTCGTTTAGGCAATTTCAAACACTGGCTTTTTGTAGCTACGCCGGCGCGGCGTTTTGTAGTATAATTCTCTATCAATGTGTGATTTGAATTTCTAGCTGCGTTTTGTAACATGTAAATAACAAAATGCGTATATGCTATACGTAATTTAAAGTGATTGTTCTTAATTTTCTTGTATCTAACAATTTAAATGTAATGGACAAAATTATATGGCTCTTGTTTTTAATTTTATTATATTACTATATTTTACTAGTGGTTAATTGGAAAAAACTAAGATTTGTGTAAAATACATGACACATTTGAAGTGCGTAATAATTGTTACCACAAGTACCAGAGGTAAAACATGGGGTATAGTCTTTCTCGACAAATGGACTATGCAACCCCAAAGGTGTTGTTCGATTCGAACCTAAGAATGTAATTCTTAAAACTAACCAGATCTAGTCCAATCAAATAGATTCTTCACTTTAGTAATGTTAGTTTACAATATAGATATAATATGCGTGTAGAGAAGACAATAATATACAACTAGATAGAGGAACATAAATAAAATCACTGAGAAACAACTACATCATCATGGCGAAAACTCGTATATGTAATAATGTTATTATAATAATGTAAAGTTATCTGAACTATATGCATTCGTTGCGTTTTGTTTCATTTTATTATTAAAAAATAATGATTTATTTATCATTAACTTGAAATCCATAAATTTAAGTTCGCTCTGGCAGACGATAGAAATCAGTATAGTGCAGAAGCCGAGAACTCAATTTGTGTACGTCAGGGGACTTCCCGACATCATGTTGGCTTGTCATGACGACTTACATGTACGTTTCGGTTAGTAGATACCGATTATTATGCAATAGTAGGCTCTATATCAATTAAGATAATAATACTACTAAAAACTATTATTTTTTTAATTAGTTCAACCAAAACCGGGATTCCCAGAAGCTACATTAATTTCGATACGCACTGCCATATCCAAATGGAAAAAACAAAATCAGAGCTGTCATCAAATACCTCAGTTTGTAAAAAATGCCTACTAAAGATATATAGGGATTAGGATAATAAATAAAGCAGACTATGATAATTTTGTCACATTTTGTGACCATAAACGAGACGTAATTCTACCATTTGATCCTGAAACTATACAATAACCGATGACGTGAAAACGAGCCGACAGACCGACACGGAAGGAATTCAAAGTGTCAAGTTCAGCAGGAAATGTTATGGCGTCCGGTTTTTGGTATACTGAAGATATTATTATGGAAGACTTCCAGAAGGGACTCTATAACGGATTCCTACTAAGTAGAACAAGTAAGAAGAATGCGGGAGGCTATCAGGGAGAAAGGTGCAATGCGGAAACTGCGAGCTGGAGTGCTATTTCACCAAGACAACGCATTGGCTCACAAAGCTGCAGTTGCCATGGCTGCCTTTTTTTTCTTTAGAATTCTTTCCTAAGAGAACGTTAAATTTATAAATTGAAGAGTATGTAAATGGAACCTGGACATACATAATGGGCTATTAAGCCTGCTTAATTTATAGCTTATGTTGAAAATCGTATGAAACTGAAGCAGATATGTATAAATTGTAGATGTATAATAAAAATGAAATATATTATATTATACCAAGTTTATTAAGTTAAGATAATTTGGGTGCCCCATCAACTATCATGTTTCAACTTAATGTACCTAACTTTGATCAATTCTAGCGGGCGACAATCGAATTACGATCGTCTGGTTCATATTCGATTTTTGTCATATTTCCATTGTTCCCAACCCCAACGAAGAGGTATGGTCGGCGATAATTGATAAATTGGTTTGCCGTTGCGGTCACCTGAAACGATTTATACGACATGAATATTTAATATACAATGTGTTGATTTCTTTTTGTTTACATTTTTTTTAAATGACATACGTGGTGATGGAATATAGGGACGTTTTTTGATGGGATAGATTCAAATTTAAAATAAAAATATGTATTTTTGTACGTTTGTTAATATATATATGCATATATGTAGATGATTTATCAAAAAAAAATGAAATGAAAATAGATAGGTAATGTATGAAATGATTTTTATTATAGCTAATTTGTATATAAGAATGATTCTTATAAAAAATATACATTTGTGTGACAAGATAAGCAAAGTAATTTGTATTACACTGACACAATTCTTCTATATTCAGCACCGAAAATACTGCCAGTCACCCATTTTGTATTATATCCAAAAACTTCCTCACAAGTTCAAAACTTTAGCAAACCTTGCACACACAATACAAGCAAGAATCTTATAATAAACTTACAAGGAAACTGCAGATACCAGTTCGAATGTACTGAAATATAATGAAATAGTAAACAGTAATATTCCCCGAAAGTATACTATGAACTATGAAGCTAATTCAGTTCTTCTTTCACATTCGACTCACGTACAACTTAAGTAACGGCATCTTCGCTCCGCGCATGTGACACCTAGCGTTAGGTGCCGTGAAAAATGGACCGTTTCCCGACAACCAGATAAATTTATCTTCGCTACTATTGCGACGCGTTATTTGGGTGTTAATATTCATTGGAGTACGAGTTTGGTTAGTTTTATGTAATAATGCTCTCTTAGTGTGACAGGATGTTTGTAATAACTCGTTGCACGACGAAGACCTCTTAAGAAAAGTTCATTAAAATTTACATATTAAAGCTTTCGATAAATAAAAGTATAAGTAATAATGTGTCAAATATTTAGAATTAAAATATGTATAAATATATTACTTTTTTTTTTTTTTTATTGGCCCTCGTGGCGCAGCGGAACAGAGTCACAACGGCAAGCGACTGCTATGGGTTCTATTCCCACTCGGGCGGATGACTTTAGGTATTTTCATTTCCTTGCTTTGGTAACATGACTAAGCGCGACATTGAAATTATATAATTGGAGAAGCTTAGAGAACGGAATGCTTAACTAAGCACTAGGTTCCCTCTGTCTACCCTGCTATGAGGGCATGAATCTAAAAAAAATATTATTAAATATGAAATACAAAATCATTTAGAAAAAAATATAATAATTTTAAATACAAATGACTATAGTTGCTTGTTTAAATTTGGCAAAACAATTCAGCGTCCTGTTTAGTGTTTTACATACAATTAAATGTTTATGAGTTTCGTCCCTTAATTGCGAGTTCAAATGTGCTTTATATGGTAATACGGGTAGCGTTATACAATAGTTCCACAGCTTGTTCTCGCTACAGATATTTGACTTGCTTATTATTTTATATGTACATTTTAAATATTGTCACACATTATATCTGTAAATCACTTAATGAATATAATGATTTTTTTTATTAAAATACTTTAAATTTAAAACATTATGGTTTTAATTTTATTTATTAAGCGGAGAACGGAATATTTTCACACTAGGATATCCATAGCTACCGAAAAATAGGAAATATGTAATTTCTTTTCAAACAAAAGAGAATCTTTTGCCATCTGCTATTTGTACTATAATAATGTAGACTGCAGTAATAGCGTGCAGAAAATTATGTTGTCTGGCTTGTAGAAAATGGCGCAAATTGTGTTATTTGTGACATAATATTATGAATTATGATATGTGCTATAGGAAATGTAAGTAAATTGTGCTAAATATATATAGTAGTAAATTGTGGTTAACATTCAATGGATACTGAAATTACTTTATATTTATATCTTTATTTATTTAACCTTGTCTTAAAAATGCAAAACAGGTTAAAAAAAATTCTGTCGCCGTCGTAACTCAATTAAGTCTTGTCTGTCTGCACGCGATGGCTACAGTCTTAAATTCCACTTCGTTAAAATTTATTAAAATATTTTATTCAAGAGTCCTTGCTTTCGTTAACATTACTATTTAGTTCCTTCACTCATTATGGAATATAATCATCATTTTTTTTTTAAGATACAAAATAGTCTAACATTTCAATAAGTGGCTAAAGCCATCGTGGATATTGGGACAGCGTTTAATTGTAAAGGCAACGGTTGTGGGTTCAATCTTTTTTAATTCAATCTAACTTAACATGTCAGCAAGCCGCTCAGGTAACAAGATCGAAGCGCCACGCTGTGTTGAGTTCCGCCACTAAACACGCAATTTCTCCAAAGTTCGGCGCAAAGTGGGGCCCATAATGTCTTTTTTCATTGAAGAGATAATTAAAGAGATATAATAAGAATAATAAAAAGATATAGAATTCTTCTTTATAGAATTTCCTCTGCCTACCCTACAACTTACGAGATACAGCTTAAAGCTAAAAAAAGTGAACGAAAAATGGAATATCTTGACAATATGATATCCTTTCTACCCTGCTACGTTACAATAACTGTGAAGCTGCTTCAGCTTTTATTTCATTAAATTATCTTTACCTGGTATAGGCCCTTAATATATGGGCATATTAATTATATATTCTTATAGACAACAGAATGCAGTGGTCTGTAATCGGAATGCATATTTTCCCAGACCCTGGAATATGAGTGGATGGTGGATATCAGCTTAACTGTTATTGCAGTCGCGACGTGAAATAATATCGCAGTTTATTATAGTCTTCATGCCTGAATATGTTTGATTAAGTTCCTGAGCTACCGGCATATGCAATTATTTTCATAATTTATCATATTTCTGTCATTTATTATAAGCCTTTCCCTATGGTAACAGTAAAAAATCTAAATAATTGTAACCTCAATAAGACAACTTGTTAAGCTATTAACTATAGAATGTTTTCTAGTATTTCAAAATTAAAATATCATTGTCATACGACTAATAGCGAAGAAAAGTGTTGTTTTAAACACCACTCCACAACAGACAATAATATTTATTAAAATCAGTTTCATGCTGCAGGATAGACAAAAGGGTCCTAGTGTTAAAACACTCCGTTCCCCAATTTCCGCCAAAATTGGAGACATTGGATTGCTTGGACACCAGAGCAAAGAAATAGATATAAATATAAATAAATGTTGAATTTCCTCGATTGGTGATCTAACCCACAACCAGTCACACCAGGCCACATTAACTTCTTCCTATATATCACCACTTGGGACCAACTCAATAATTTAAACTAACATTATCTACGACGAGCAATTGGTATTAACTTGCGGCGACACATACTCTAAAACTTCCGGAGTACTGGAAACTAGGCTATCGGATGCTCACTCCCAACGAGACTGTCACAAAGGAACGTCTCAGAACTTCAATAATGAGATGAATAATTAAACAGTTTGCATTAATTACTATTGTATAGTGTATATGCAGCTATATGTGTTAATTACTACTGTATTAATATTTCAATCAAATATTTATACTATCTAAAAAATTATTAAAGATTTAGTTTAGTGTTCATAATTTTAGCGAAGGATTTTCCATCACTGGTGCTTGTAGTTATTGGTGGCATTATTCTATATATTTTTCTTATTTTGTAATTACTACAAATATAGCTTAAAATAACACATAATTTTAAAAACATATTTATACAAAATATTTGAAATATAAACATTTCAAAATAAAATACTCCTTCGATATAATAAAATTGATTTGAAAATTCTCCGACAGCTTTATGGATTCTGGTATACAAATATTTATGCTTTAAGAGCATCTTCTTTGTTTGCATGCAGCTTCCTTTCAGCTGGCTGAAAGATGTATCTATAAAAAGAATATGTACTCACTAAAGCGGTTAGTTTAACAAAAAATATATAATACTTTATATTTACTTTTCATAAAATATATGAGTATTATTTAGAATTAAACAAAACAACAATAACAAACAAACAAATTAAAACTAATAATATGAGAAAAGACACTCGTGCCTTAAGACACTAACGCAACTAAAAGATACGTTTGGTTCCCTCTAAGAAGCGTGAAGCTACTTTTATGAAATATTTAAAAAAAATATAAATTATCACGAATGACAAGATTTTTTATCTTATACATATAATAAGAGAAACTGATAATGGTAATCTTGACACCTGCACATCGTTTGTCATTCTGTTTTTCTTTAGACTATATATTTAGATATTATTCCTTCATATCATTAGATTTGTCAAGGTTCCGTTTTCACGAGGAGTTGGTTAGAATTTTAGATTGCTGGGTTTAACGTGTTCAATATGCAGGAGCACAATTCGTTTAGATTGATGGCTTGCAGTTAACAGAATGGAGTGGAAAATTTTCATTCAAGTTTCAATACGACCAAATAAGATTCTCTATTGCATCTGCTCAATTCTATACGTTATCGAATAAAAAACTTAGCGTTTTAGAATTTAAATTTGTTTTAATATTTAATTAAGAACTTTTACCTAATATAATTATTATGGAATAATATTATTGTATTGTATAATTAGGAAATTATTAAAGTGACTGGCGAGGCCACAGGGGCACAGTGTGACTGTAAAATCGACTGGTTGCGGGTTCGATCCCCACTCAAGGATATGAAATATTTATTTAAATTTATAATTCTTCGCTCTGATATCGAGGCAAAATGCGGCGTTGAGTTCCGCCACTCAACACGCAATGCCTCCAGAATTCGGCGGAAAACGGAGAAACGGAGTGCCTGGCGTGTTGAGTCGTGAAACTTAACGCCGTGCTTTGCCGTGTTACCATAGCAAATGAAAATATTAAATCTTTCATTTCCTCTAGTGGGAATCGCCTTATTGGCCTCAAATATTTTTTATTTTTTTCTAATACGTATTATCTTTGTACTCGTATTTATATTGTATGAACTCATTGTTGCTTACATAAGTCGCTCATGGATTTGACTGTCGCTGACATTCCCCTTGTCAGTATATTTCCTGGTCGTGACATACGATAGGTTATACGCTTCTGAGCTTTAACATCACTTACAAAAATACCCTTAAATATAAATTATTCGGAGGGATTTGATGAAGAAAATAAATGTAATTTTAAATAAAAAAAAACCATCGTAGCCCATTGAGACAGCGTCTGTCTACGAGTATATACACGATAGATAGGGCTTCATTCCTCATTTTTATATTCCATTTCAGCGTTACGTCGGGTTCGAGTAGTGTCAAAACACTACTACATAACTACAGTACAGTAAAGTACACTACTACGACATAACGCTTTATAGACAGGGCCTAGAGGTAAGGCTCCGTATTCTGCCCAGTCTATGCAGAAAAAAAAATTGAAGCTGAAAATGTCAGAACCAGGGAGTGTTAACACATTCCGTTCCCCAATAACACGGAACAGACGAAACATAATTCACCGCTTTCCACCGAATTCTAGAGACGAGAGATGTGACATGTTGAGTGGCGAAACTCAACGCCGCATTTTGCCTTGATAGCGGAGAACGGAATAAAAATATTAAATATATCGTCGTATAGTATTCGATTTCAAGCAATTAATCCACAAATAAACTTGTACCACAATTTATATTATTAACAACGCTAATTGCGACGTAAATTTCCTACTTATGAGTTATGCTATAGCCTCGGGTGTAATTTACATCTTCGCCTCTGATAACTCCTTATCAGACATCCAGAAAGGCGTCTCGCCCGCATGTTTGTCGCCGGTGCCCGCTAGCATTCACACTTATCTTCCATACAATGCCAGTGGTTTGTACCGCCACGGTTATCTATTCTTTCTGACATATTTGGCAATTGTAGCTTTTGTTCTCGTATGAGTTGTGATAACAGTGTTTTCTTGAATGTGTTTTAAATGTGGTTTTATTTTAAATAATGGCTGAGAATTCTATATTGTAATAAAATTATCAAAAATTTTAAAGAAAAAAGGAACCCTTACTGTTTGTCCGTCTGTCTGTCTGTCTTTGCAGCATTTAAATCAACGAATCTTTTAATTAATATGTTTTAGCTAAAGCTTTTGAAGATTTATTAAATAATATTAATATTATTAATAAAAAATCATAATAAAAAAGTAACAAAATAAAAAAATACTGACTTAAATAGTAAGCAAACTGAAAAACCAAGTACGGGTCGAACTCGCGCACGAATGGTTCCGTACCATTAGCTATAAAAACGATTGACAAAATTATGTAATTTTTTTACTTTTAAATATTTAATTTATTTAGTTTTTAGTATTTTTTGTTATAGCGGCAAGAGAATCTGTGAAAATTTCAATTGTCTAACTATCACGTTTCACGAGGTACAGCCTAGTGACATACGAACAGACAGAAGGACGGTCGATCAGCGGAGACTTACTAAATCCGTTTTACCTTTCTGATACGGAACCTTAAAATACAGCCTATTGAAATAAACCTTATTAAAGCTGAAAAATTACTGCATAAAATAAACAATACGTAGGTTTAACAACTTTATTTGTATAAAATCTATGTATAGTGCGGCTTGCGTGTCTACAATTTACACTACTACGTACACCTAGAACACTACTTTATCTATTCAAAATTCAACCTTATTTCAATATCATATAAACTATTTTTAAAGTTAAGGTTTTTATTTTTGTTTTTAAGGGACAAAAAGGACTTTTCTGATCACCGAATGCTGATACAACGGTTAACAATTGAATATGGTGTACGAGACTGGTGTGTTAATAGATTGTATATTGAATCCTAAGGATCTTACACTATTATCAAGCTGTAGTAAATCTTTCATTTACATAAGTAAAATCAGAAGAAACCTCTTAATATTTTACCTAAAAAAAACAGCTTCACGGTTTGCGTCATTTTTTGGGAATAGAGGACTCTACGATACACTTGACCTAATAGAGCGGAGAAGCGAAAATAACTAAAATTATCGATTTCTTCCAAATGGAGATCGAACCTATAACCATCGCGTTAACAGTCAGACACTTTCTCACTGTACCACGATGACCTCTTAATTTTATTGACCAACAGACGAGCGCTCAAGGGCTTTTTTAACTTTACCTAGAGTTTCAATAAGTAGTGTCAGCCAGTGCCCTGAAATTATATATCGATATCATTCATTTCACCTTTTACACTGTTTTATTTATCCCGTAGACCTTAAAAGATTTCTTAACTTTAAAAATAAATTTACATATATATATTTTATGTAAAAACTAAAACAAAAATTAGATATATAAAGTTCTTTAATAGAACAATCACTTTTAAATTAATACTGAATGAAAAAGCAATCACGTGACCGCAACAGTCTGCGGGCACAGAATTGAATTTTGTTTTATTTGTATTCTAATAATTCGAGGTTTTCGTTTACAATGTAAATTTTAATTATAGATATATTGAGATAAGATTTAAAATGTTAAAAAAATGTTTAAAATATAGATTGTAGATATTCTTCTTTATATGAACCGATTATATGAGTGTAAAAGTATACTAACGTGCAATTTCAATAAAGCGGAATATCTTGACACTACGTTCTCATAGCCCATTGTTTGTGGAATACAGCGAAAAGCTTAAATATATAGTTTAATAATTTTCTATAACGAGTGATACAAGCGATATATGTAAATTGTGCTCGGAGCTGTAAATTGTAGGAGACTAAGCTCGAATGGTTTACTAGTAACGTTTGAAGAGTTCCTGGAATGGACCAGAATCCAGAACTAACAATGACGCTGAAATAAGAAATATCTTTTTCTACCCCAGTGAAGTCCGGTTCGATATATTTTACTATCGAATTTTAGTTTAAACTTTTATTTTCAGCTGTAAATCAAAGCATTTTGAAATAAATTTTCATTTCCCATTGAAATCATTCAAGCTCTGCTGTTGGTATTTAATCTTTGTAAGCGGATCACGTCAGCTTATTTGTGTTTGTTATGAAACTGTGGCCCCTAGCGCCTTATAATAGCATTAGCCCTTTCTAGAATAATATCACTAGTACTATATGCAATAATTAATGCAATTCTAATTACCAAATTAGTTCATTATAGTAAATGCCGTCATGAAGTAGGGGAATAAACATGTGATTGTAATCGCTTGTGGGTTCGATTCCTGCTCGGGGGAATGAACTCGCTCTGGTAATAGAGGAAGTGGAGAACGAAAGTGGCTTCATAGGAACGGAGTGTCTTAGCACTAGGTTACCAGGTTCCCTCTTCCTACCCAGCTTAAAATATGCGTTATACATTATATACTATATCCATATCGCAGTAGTCTAAATACTATATGAAAAATGTGAATATTTAAAATAGAAAATTTTATATTTTACAAAAAAAGAACGAGATACTCAAATATTTTCTAAACACAACAGAACGCTAAAAGAAACAGTCAGGTGTGTATATTTAAATGTATTCTACAGTAGTCCAGTACTTCATCGTTTGCTTCAACTTCACCGTGCACTTGCTCCCAGTTTCCTCAATGACTACAAGAACAAGTGGACATTTACATTACTTTGAAACGACGTATTGGGAGTTGCCAAAGGCCCTGAGCGCTAAGAAAAAATCCCATCTGCATGCTAATACGTACTTGCTGTAGCAAATATGTAAAGGAAGGTTTTGTCTCATGTAGATTCTTTCTTTACTTTGTGTGTAATAGTTTTCTGTAGAACGACTGGGTTTATTGAAAATTACATTGTTATCCTAAAAATATATTAGGTTATATATATCATTCATTTTTATCCTTTTTCGACCCCCTATAACTTCGTTGTGAATAAAACTAGAAGCTTAAATTTTCAATAACCAAGCATTGTATAACCACGGTATATTTTAAATTTCATTCAATTTCAATCAGTACTTTAAGAATTAATTAAAATAATATTTTGATCAAAGCTCTTCTTAGCTCTTGTTGAATTTCAAGAAGTAGAAGGTACCGGAGAGAAACAAAGTAGAACTATCTACAAAAAGAAATAAGATGCCATCAAAAAGAAAAAAAAATCGCTAATTAATAAAATTTAATATAATATGTATTGCTTACAAGTTTTTATTCTTCTGTGAAATATTTATTTAAAACATGGTTTTTACGATCATACTACTTCTTTATTTATGCCCAATTGAGTCGATAGTTCCAAATAATTAATTACACATCCCAAAGCTAAGTTTAAATTTTTACTTTTGTAGCTTAATTAATGATCAATAAAATTAATTTAAATATTCAGCTTCCATTATTCAATTTAAAGAAAAAAAAATACTTCTCCAAAATGTCATATCAAACCAATCTTAATATTTCCCATACATTTAATACAATTTTTTTTATCTGTTCAGTTTACGTTCGTGCTTTATCACTATACAACAAGTTTTATGGATATTAAAAAGTACCGGGACACTTCCCCCCTCATAATGATTACGTGACGATGACTTGTGAAAATATTTACTCGTTTCGCTGTTGTACTCCGAGTAATAAAAAATTTTAAATTATTTTGAAGTAATTTTATGTATAGTATACTTTTTTTCTTCTTAACACTAGAAGCGCCGCCGTCCCATTTTTGTCCCAAACGCAAGTTTGATTGTATATAACTTTTTTATTTGTTAATTTATGTTGATGAAACTTTTTTACTATTACCAATTTTACACCTTTATTTAATTAAAAATATAAATAATTTTATAGTAGTCATACTTTTTGAAAAAAAAATAGATTTACCTAGAACTGCCACTGGGTCATTTTTGTCCCGCCATTATTATTTTATTATTTGAGGGTATAATTTGACATATTTTCATGCCTCGGGGACGAGGTGGAAGTGAAAGGACGATGCGGGGGCGGAAAAAAATTGAATAGTAGGTTTAGCAGTCAATGCCTAAGTTTTTAGGGTTCTGTAGCTTTTAAGGAAATAAAAAACCCTTATAAAATCATTTTTCTGTCCATCCGTTTGTCAGTGCCTTTATCTCAGGAATTCTTGGACAAATCGAGTTGATATTCATATGAGTATATGAATATCAACTATATGACGATCTACAGTCCCTTGATTTCCTGAAAAAGCGCCCTTAAAAAAAGATATGACCATTTATATAGTAAAAAACGTGTATTTCGACACTATAAAGCGAATCAAATTAATAAGGTACTTTCAGTTAACTTAGAATTATGAAATTTAGCACCTAGCATCTACATCTAGTACTAGTACAGGAAAAAATCTAAAAACTATACATTTATGTATAAATCTTAAAAAATAATAGCCTGAAAAGTGGGGTAAAATTGGTGTCAATACGAAATTTTGCCGCTAGTTCAAGTGAGGTATCAGATGAAGGGATGACTAAGTTAGGCTTGAATTTCAGAAAAACACTCGATACCAAATGTGCGCAATTGTAGGGTAGGTAGAGGGAACCTGGGAACCTAGTGCTATGCACTCCGCTGGCATTTTCCGCCGAATTCTGGAGGCATTACTATGCAATGTTATAAATCATCTGTGATGTGTCACTGATGAAGAATATATTAATGCATTACTTGGCCTAATAATAATATTAACTAATTTCAATAACTTATAATTTTGTAAGAGTTATTCAGTTAGTTGTCACGACCTTAGAACGTATTTGAAATATTTGATTCTTTCTTTGTGTTTTGTTTTTTGGTACTTTTATGTTTGTTAAAGCATAAGAATTGATTATTAAAGATGGTCTACATATTTTACGCATTATTTTAATAATATTTTTTTATATTATACCAATAATCAACATAATAAGTAGAATGGGACAAATTTGTCACGACGGCGGTTCAAGGGGGGGCTCAATCTTCGGCACTTCTAGTGTTAAACAAGTGTAAGTGTATCTAGCTTTTTCCGTACAGTATTTAAAGTTTTAGGTCCCTGCTTCTAGATTAAGCTGATTTTCTTCTGAATTTTAGACTATTTTTTTAAGTTAGCTAGCTGTGGGTGGAAGTCATCACTTACCATCAGGTGACCACGTACGCTCCATTAGTACGCCATTTCCTTGAAAAGAAAAGTTTCCAAATTAAACCAAAATTAACCAAAAAACCAAATTTAAATAGGAATAATCGATTAATATTAAAAAATATATTAAAAATCTAAACATAGATAATTTCGGCAATTTCGCCATCGGTCGAATGCGATTGTACGAACGACAACACGAAATCCTACAATTGTCTATGGCACATTCAAAGGATAATCCCGCCATACGGCTCGCGATTATTCGTGTAGTAATAAACGAGCCGACGTTCAAATGTCACATTAGCTTGATTTAGGGGAATTACCTGACAACCCCCGTATGCAAAGTCTTGCCTTGATTTAACATATATCCCTTTATGTAGATGGAGGATATGGTAGATGGAATGTGACCATCTTGACAAGGTTTGAGTGTAAACGCCATTTCCACATCGAAGAATACATTTTTATTTTCATTTCCCTAGTGACAAAGTGCGGTGTTAACTTCCGTTTCTCAACGTTGTATCGAATCCTGGCGAAAAGTGGAAAACGGTGTTGTCTTGACACTAGATTCTATCTTGTCTATCTTGTTATAGGAGATATACAGCGTGACGCTAAAAAAAAATAATCGATCCTAGGTTCTACTGCTCCATTTAGTATAAATCTATGTATATATGTATAGCTTGCGTAAACGCATTAGAAAAAGCTCAAAATTATTAATTGGCGTATATTTTTTTTTAATTATAAATAAGTTGTGAGTGATCCAATGAAATCAAAATTTAAACTTTCTCATTTTAAATTTAATATGTATTACATTTGAGGCACGAAAAATTTTAATTAAAACATGGGACATCAAAGAAAATATTAAAACGTATATTTTTGCAGACCGTAAAATTATCCAGTATAATTTGAACTACCCGTGACAATCTGTTAATGAATGCGATCTGGTGAGAATTGCATGAAATTTCTAGGCGTAATAATTACGTTCTACGTTGTCAATGGAGACGCATGGTGCGAACCTCCATTAGAGTGTCTGTGGGTATTAAATAAACATCTCTGGCTTCCCCAGTTATTAACGAAGGCTCCCCAACCACTTCAGGCAGCCAGATACGGCACGCAGGCTGCGAGGGTGAAATCAATTTCATTTTTCGACACGTGCATTATAGTGATGTGGTGATTGGAATTGATTTTTTTTTCTATTTTAAAGGTATTAGAATCCATAATATTACACTAAAAGATAATATTTGGGGCACGTAGCACTTTATCATCAAAAAGATACTTTTCAAAAGATAATAATATTATTAGATATACTATTGGAGTACCGAATGATTTGAACTAATTGTTTTAAATAGTTTCAAGTAGATTTTTTAAAATCACCTAGATGTAACCTGAGCGCGTTGCTATGCCACCATTTAAAATAAATAAAAATTGAAGGAAAAACCTTACAAAATATTCAATTCATGTTATTGAATCATTTTATCGATTTTGTTTATTTCGAAAAAAAAAATAGTAACTCAGAATATACAGACAAACATTCATTTTTATATATAAAGATAACACATTTACATTTACAGCAGAGGGTTGAATATTACGACATTTTTTTTAATTGGAAAATTCTACTCTTACACTATTTTATAAGCATTTCATGTTGCATAAATAATTGAGAATTCATAAATTCCAAAGTAAATATAAATGTAATCGAAGATAGCAAAAAACACTTTAAAATAAAGTAAAAGAAAACACCAACACATAATAATAATTATGCTATGCAAATACAAATCTCTTCATCTTCATTGCATGTACTCGTAGATACAAATAAAAAAAAAATTTCAAGAAAAGTTTAATATCAGCTTTAAAGTAGCATGTTTTATTGTGATTGCTTTTATCCGCAAAGCGGACTGACCGGGACGGTCCAAGCACTTATCTAATTTTATTGTCAGCCGTCGACGTCCACCCCCGATGCTGGCAACGTTGTGAATGAAGCTGAAACGTATATTTCTACCGTACATTCTATCTAAGGATGACATTTTTATTTTCAAACAGTTAAACTCAAAGTTACGTGTACCAAGAGGAGATAAAGAGCCAGTAGATTTTCTTTAAAGTTTTGGTCAATTCATTAACAGTAATGTATATGTAACAGTAATACGAGTAATGATATAAGTAAAGGTAATAATTATAAGTCATTAGGCCGTCGACGGCACATCATCTGAATGTAAACATGACGACGGTTATGAGTTCGATTTCTACTTGGTGAAATGAATAATTTAAACCTCGCCATGCAAATAAGTAAAAGTGGGCGGAAAAATGGAAATGGATTGTCTTAACATTAGGTTCCTTGTGGCTATCCTGTTTTATATGTGATCAGTATGGAGCAACGTGACTGTATTCATATGTGGTTAGCTAAATTATAATTTTAAAAACAACATATCTTAAATACCATCAACACCTATTGATTACTAATGCGTTCACTAAGACATTTACCAATGCCAACGCTTATAAAGTACTAGTTTCACTATAACGTGATTTAAACAAAAGAAATAAGCTCTCAATCGTTTCGAGACAATGTACGCGGTCTCATTTTCCCGCCACTTTAGTTGCTATAATTTCCACATGCCATTATTTTCTTTTTAGAAATTTCTTTAACCATATTACGATCAAAATTAATACGTACACAAAGGCATTGTATATTGTGCATGCCTTAACGTATCCTCATGCTTTTTGTAACTAAAACAGATGACTGAAAATATTTTCTACCCCAAATGAGATTCGAATGCCGTTCCTACTTAGAAAAGAATATATTTTAATAAATGTACATAAACGTACACATTAACAATATTTACTACAGTATACAAAATAGAATGGTTACTTAAAATCAGTTAAAACAATTGCAACTAACCGATTCACTTAACTCTCAACTTTTCCAAGTAATAAATCCTCAGAAAAATAAGAGAACGACTATAATTGAACCATCTTTTACTTTACTACCGTACTGATTACAGTCGGACGTTAAAAGAATGGTATCATTTTAAACGTGAACTAGCGCTAAAGAACTAAGCTTATCAACACACCAGCTATGAAATGAATTCCACTGTCTCTTTATCAGAGCTCAGCACTCCACCTGACTGATGACCCGCCTCGGGGAAAAATTTTGCTTTCAACTCCAAGACTTTTGCAGTGGTCATGTTTCAGTCTTGAGAGCACTTGTGAAATATTATACTCGTAGTGTATATTAAGAGTCTTTGTTAAAACTAAGTGTTTATTTGTATATTATTTTTGACATCGCTTCAAATGATCAAATAATGTTATAAGGCAGTCGTAGGGTAGAAGGGTGTGACTGTAACCCGACCGTTGTGAGTTCGATTCCCAATCGAGGGAATAAATTACTATTTATTAATATTTTAATTTCTTCGTTCTCTCATTCCCCCGCGTGGAAATCGAACCCACAACTGTCAGGTGTACTGCTTTCTTGTATATTTGCTTGTGCCACTGGGCCAAAAATACGGCAAAATATAGTTAAATGAAATAAAATGATTTTTTTTTCGTAGCTTATTTTAATACAAAATGTTCTAAACGATTTCCAATAAACTATTGCTTGTCTAGTTATATGTTTTAAAGGAAAAAATAAAGAAACGTTTAATATAGACCGACAAAATGAGTTTTAAAAACGTCAAAAAAATAAAATAAAAAAATATTTTACGAGATCTCGTATACAGACAGACGCAACAAATTTTTCTTTTACAGATAAAAAATCAAACTGCATTTTAATATACAGAACAAGAATACCATGGCGATTAAACCGATATTACAGTCCATATAAAAGCGTATTGCTTTCAACAAATCCCTGGATTTTCTCTCCTTTAAGATAAATTTCTAAGAATAATGTTATATCGATTCTTATTGAAATTTCTCAACATTGTGACAGTTGTATGACAAATGGGGGCGAGAAACGAAACTATAAATTCATAAAGTAAAAGTGCATTGAGGGCCACAATCCCCTTGTCTGCGCGCTCGAGTGGCATCCACTCCGCTTGACTGATGACCCATTGGTAGCCGAGAAAATGCCGCCATTGTACTCCACACGGCGAAATGAAAACTGTTTTTTTTTTGTTTATTTATAACACTTTAACGTTATTGTTTTCTGAGTTTTCTGCGCATATTCTGTATATATTTTTCTTAAAAGATATGTGATATCCGTTTGCTAATAGTTGCGTTTAATTTTAAAGGTCGCTCTGCCTTAGTCCTGATTAGGGTACCAATGTTTTGTATTAATGTAATACACTAATTTCTCACATATCTTCCACGTACAGACAGCGATGAGTTACAATTTTATTATATGTATGTTTGTATAGATTACAATACGAGTATTTGGTTGTGAACAGATTCTTATCATATTTCTACTTTACAACCCAAAACAATGTTTTTTTTTTAAATGTCAGTTTACGTTTGATATTTTATTAGACAAAATTGCTATAGAATAATTGGTTTACTGAATTGGCTTAAATAATGTTTGAATCTAATACTGTGCGGGTTCTTAAGAACTTCCTTCCACGCGCCACGGAACTATGGAATAGTCTTCCTGCGTAAGTGTTTCCAGGTCGATACTACTTGGGTTCTTTCAAACAGCGCGTCTATTTCCACCTCAAAGACCAGTAACGCACCTGTAACTCCTCTGGTTACTGATCCTCTGGTGGCTGGTGGTGATACTTGGGGTCGTGGGCGGCGGTGATCATTTACCATCAGGTGACCAGCCACCATAAAAAAATATATTAGTAAACAAATAATTATGTTGTTTAAGCGGGCGAAGCCGCCATTGTCTCACTAGCACATAATATTAATAAATAAATTATTGTGCCATAAATAAAATGTGATTATAAAATTAATTTTTAACAAAAACAAAAACCGACTTCTAACAACGAACTAAAAAGTGAAAAATAATTATATAAAGATTTTATAATTTTCAAGTCGGTGCCAAGTAAAACAAACAGGCTTAGTAATTAGATATTGTAGTAAAGGTGTTGTAGCATTAGTTTGACACCGACTTCAAAATTATAAAATCTTTATATAATTATTTTTCACTTTTTAGTTCGTTGTTAGAAGTCGGTTTTTCTTTTTGTTAAAAATTAATTTATTTTACGATTTTTAGTGATGGGTAGATCTTAAAATGATGCTTCTTGAACGAGTAGTGATGGTGGTGGTAGTGGTTGTCAACGAGTGGTTGTGATTGTTCTATGTAAAACTTCATTTAATTAGGTATTATTTTTGTGCAAAGTTACATTTTGGTATATTGACAAGAACATACATAAAAAGTATTCGGGTAAATTCGGAATCTCCCTTTTTTGAAGTTGGTTGAAAATGAGAACATCCTCTTTTTTGAGATTGGTTGAAAAGAAATGCAACGATCAGGAATCTCATTTCTGACATCAATTTAAAAAGTTTTTGCTTGTAACTATTACAGTATAATCAATTTTTTACCAAAAAAAACAAACTTTCTCAATTTTCTCCGGATTCCATAATCGAAACCTAACCAAACTTTCACAAAATTATCCTTGAAGTGTATCGTTTCAAATAAAAAAAAAATTATCAAAATCGGTCCACCCAGTTAAAAGTTATGAGGTAAACAAACATAAAAAAAAAAAAAATAAAAAAAAAAAAAAAAAAATACAGTCGAATTGATAACCTCCTTTTCTTACAGAAGTCAGTTAAAAAGAAATAACCTTTAAGTACCTGTGAACGAATGGTACCGACTTCAAATATTCAGCTTAAGAATACACATACATATGTTTAACTGTTTCTTTGAAATATCTAAATATTCAAGCGAGACTGTTAAAAAGCTTCATATCTAATACCAGCACAGAAATTTCAACTTGTAACCCAACTTTGTGCCAACTGAAAAGTTTCACTACACTAAAATATGTTATAACAACTAGTTTGAATAACGCCCTGTTCAGTTTTTAATTGAAAATACCTTTTAGTTATAGCATTATTTTAAATATAAATCAGTCTATTAATTTCTTATTAGAAATTGGACAATATTACATTTTTGTATAGTGTAAAGTATAGAAAACCAAATTAATTTAATACTTTTTACGTACCTGATCTATTAAGCCTTACTCTTAGAGGTTCACATTTGCATAGCTGCAGCATGAAACATTCAGCATTATTGCATAAACAATGATAGGTTGCACTTTGTCAGTACATCATAATAACAGCATCACGCCTCCAATACAGCGAGGTGTTGGACGCAAAACTTGTACCCAACTAAAGGGAAGTATCCTAACTTAGTCGAGAGCCCTTCTCCCGCAGGTTGTTACCTAACAAGATTATTTCTCGGAACTCCTGTTTAAACTATTAACAGGTCTGAAATGTAAAGGCAACGTTCCATTATAATAGTACCTAGGGTGAAACGAATTTTGGAACTTTCTCACTTATTTCTGATTTTATATATTTTGTTTTTATTTTTATAATCACCTGGCGAGTAATAAGAATGCTTAAAATGGTTATCATAATTATTTCCCAAGTAATCGGGGGTATTTATTTATAGATAGATATAGATAGTTTTAGATTTGGTGGCTCAAGTTCTCAAATCTTTTAATGTTTTCTGCTTACCTCAGGATTCCTTTTAAATAATGAATAACACAAAAGCAATACATTAAGCACAGACGTTGTACTCCAGGGTGAATTTCAATATGTCAGAATTTGACAGAGATGTACAGGTATATAAATCCATCAACTTAAACACGGATTTCTTCTCCACTCAAGTTATATTTAATTTTTATCTGTTGGGTTGCTGTGAAACTTGATGTTATTCAGAATATAGTATAAATAATATATATTTTCTTTCAGTTCCACTCTTTTTCCCGCACAGCAGGATAGACAGAGTGAAGCTACTCTCCTTTATCTGCTTTTTAGTGAAATTCAATATAGAGCGTGTTGATAATTAATCTTATTATAATAATCTTTATTGAATAAAATGTTATTTTCAACAATATTACAATTATATTTAAATACGTAGAGTTTATAAACTTTTGCCTTTAGAGAAGATTGATTTAAGTTTCTAACAAAGTATTAATTTGATCAGAGCAACGGTGCCAAAGTTCATCTTACAATCTCAACCAAACTGTTGACTTATGTCGCTTGCCGATCGCGTTTGACTCGTTTTAACTAGATAGTCGTTAGAGGAATGTTGTCACTTTTAGCTTAATTTTAAACTTTTAGTCTCGACAACTAATTTAAAGTTCTACCAGCTAGTAACCTAATTTTATAATATAATCCATGACTTTTAATTATTTATTATATTAAGTATTATAAAATAAACATTTAAATCTAATTATTTTAATTTTCCATACAAATTCAAAATCATTTAAATTTGACTATGCTTTGATTGTAGCGTAATGAAAATAATAAGATTAATATGCTACGCTAGTTAATAAAGTAACTCTTATGCAAATGTCACATTAATTAAAACTTTGGAAATTCGAAACTTCCCGAACAAGTTTTTATTAATTACAATATCAAAAACATACATGTACGAAACAAGTTAACACGAAGGTCGTTGTAAACTTGGAAGAAGGGTCTACGGGAGAAGAAAATGTATCTGTATATAGTATAATATTGACAAGCTCAAAGAACTCGTTTTCTACGCGACCTGCCTCAACAAAAAAGATAGCCTGGAATTTTCCTACTAATATTATAAATGTGAAAGTTTGTGAGGCTGGATGGTTGTTCAACTTTGACGCAAAATCTACTGAATATAATATAAAAATAAATCAAACGTGCAAAGCCGCGTTGGGAACACTAGTATATTTAGCTTTTATATATAAGGCTTTTATAATACAAAAGCTTAAAAACATTAGGCCATCTGGATATGACAACTCTACTAGCTCTACTCTCTAGTACTCTCGTCTAACAATATATGATTAAATAACCAGAACATCGCGCCAGATATTGTGTCATCTCTCAACATCATGATGTTACTTGTCCGGCTGTCGATAGGAATCAGTGCGTGGCTGGAACTGAGAATTCAATTTGCACGCATCAGGGGACTTCCCGACGTGATGTTCGCTTGTCACGACCACTTGGCCGCTACAATGTTATAATTTGATATCGTAATTAATTTTAAGAATTAATAAAATATTATATGATTTTGCCCAGTGCTTTTTTAAATAATTATCTTGATTACTTTTTTTTAATTATATGGCTTTTTTTAAAATTATATTTTAAAATGTTATTATATGTATTATAGCTCTGTATAGTTCCCACCTAACTGAAAAATGGAAACAGAAGTTGTATATCACTATTTTCTTTCACTAAAACATACTTAGCACTATTTATCGTAATTCCTTATATCCCATACATCATTCTCATCTTCCAAGTCACATACTACACGTTCCGTTAATTACAATAACATTTAATTTAATCAGCGCTGGTCACCCCCCGGTCCATTACTGAACTAAGGAAATTGGCCGTCCCCCCTAAATATCAAATTTCACGTTAATCTGCCTAACACTGATCAATTCGGACTGGCGACAATCGAATTACTGTCGTCTGCCGATTTTTGCCATATTTCCCACCATTGTTCGCTAGTGGAGAGAATTATAGCGAGAGATACGCTTAATTGGTTTGCCGTTGCGGTCGCCTGACATTTTCAGTACATTGCCTTTGTCAACGCTTTAAAATTTTCCACCGACTCGTTTTTTCGTAGAATAAATAATGATAAAGTATTTAAATAATGATGTTGATAAATTACATCGTTGTGTTTTTTTTATTTATTTTTGTTTGTTGGTTTAATTTGAATGTTACTAATTATAAAAAATATATAAAACTATTTTTTACGAGGGCAATCGTATTGAAATATTTAATTCTCATTAAGACATTTCCATTCCCCACTTATAGCCGCATTCTAGAGGTAGGTCTTTTTCATCCTGTACATAATCTACTCGCCGTAGATTGATCCCACAAACAACATTATTAATAGTCCATACACTACCTACCTAAACATGTTAATCAATAATTCATATTCAATTAAAGTCTATAAAAGGATGCCATATAATTGGGATTTAGAATGTAATTCAAATTTTATCATACAACAGATTTATTGTTTTCACCAGAATTTTGTTTGTCACATTGTTTCACGTTCGTCACATTGTCTCGGTGGGTATTGTCAATATTGTTAACAGCTATTCAGTTCAAATTGCTGATTGTACTATACCTATTCCTCTTTGTAAATGTATTTTCATTAAAAGCATTCTATTATACTATTATATAACTAGGTATAGTTTGCTAACTATGGATATTTGGCAGAAAAAAATAGTCCAATTTAATTGGATACAGTATATATGTAAGTACAAGTTATTTCAGTTTTTGCTTCATATATTTTTCAATTATATTATCATCAATCATCAATTTTTCCTTCTTCGGCCACGTTTTACAATAAAAATTGCTTAATATTATGTGTGTTCCTGCAATTCTTCTTGTCAAGAGGGATTGGTAGAAAGAATAGGAAATATTTTTATACAAAAAAATCTTCATAAATTTCTGCATCCGACCTCTGAGACCTCAACAATTTAAACTAACATTATCTCAGACAAACAATTGTAAAGTATTAACTTGGAGCGACATATACTCTAAAACTTCACGAGCACAAAAGTTGGTAGTGAACTAGGCTATCGACTGTGCACTCCAACTATAAACTTACGAAAGCAACCAGAAAACTTAATGAGATGATTAATTAATTTATTTTACGTCACTAATATTTTGCAAAAACCGAAAAATATAGAACTAATTTGATGACTTTTTCATATTTCATGAAAATATTTAAAGGAATGCTATTTTCACAAAAATCTGTCCTTATAACATTTTAGGAAAGCTATAAGGACAGTTTGATCGTAGCTTTTGGCGCTCTGTTCTTCCTGGCTACCCTGCTAGGGATATATGAAGATAAAGAAAATAAAAAAATGTGCATATAAAGTTTGGCCTCCTTAATCAAATTAATTTCCCTCTCTTCAATATGAAAATGTTAACAAATGATCCAAATTATACGCTAAAGTATTTCATAATTCAACCCCTAAAGTGATAGTAAAGATTCTGCTTCACACTGATAATAGGGAGCGTGTCACCTGCATGTCATTTGTCACGCTGTTGTTCTTACGCACTTGTTTGCCTTATCATCTATAGACGTGTCGACTTCCCTCCGTTTTCACGCAAAATTGGTTAACAATTCAGATTACTGGGGGCTTTTAAAGTGTTCAATATGAGTATACAAGCGTTTAGATTTATAATCTTCCACGCATACTGAAGGGGAATAAAGAATATATTTACAACGTGTATGTTCAAATTTAAATTTGAATAATAAAAAAATCTAATATTGTCAATATTTAAATTGAAAGAACGGTGATACAGGTTTCTTGTAACAAGACTATGCATTTCATATGACATGATAAAAAAGAATTTATCATTAATGGAAATGAATATTTAAAAATAAAATATAATCCAAAAAAATATCTAGTTCCTAAGTAATAAAAATAATTGTCAAAATCAATTATACAAGATATTTTTTATATACTATTAACTTTATATATAACATTGTTGTATATATGTATGTCAGTTTGTACTGCTTAAGCTGACTTGTCCCTCGGCTTCTCTCTGGATGTGACATTCGATATTACAAGCTTCATTTATCATTGAATGCAATGTATACACACACATATACTCGTATACCAAGTGTTTACAATAATGAAGCTTTGAATATATAATTATTTATCTTAGTGTGGTTTATAGGTCGAAGGCGATATCAGAAAACAACGTCACCTTCAGAGACCCCTGAGATTTCTTCTGCAGGGTGTCCTTTAAGGAACGGTACGTTGAACATTCTCTTACCAAGAGTTATTAAAAAAATATTTGTGGTATCACTTTTAAATTTGGGTTATATGTGAATTTGAGTATAAACTAATCATAAAAAAAAACAAATATAACAAAATAATTCTTGTTTTATTTATACTCGTTAATTATTATATAAATGAAAATATAATAGATATATATTTTAGCAAACAACTTCGTGAATTCTAAAGTAATTAAAATTAAATTAAACTTAGTAGCAGTTAGCGAGTAGTTGCTATTGAACTTGTCAAACTGATAAATTGAACGTTTAAAAACAGCAGAGTTTTTATATACTTATTTTTTGTTCTATATTTTTTTTTCACGAATCTGTTACAACGAATAACTGATATTTATATTATTTAACTAGAACATAAATTTAACTTGTCTTTTACGCGCAGGTAACATTAAGATGAAATCTTGTTTGGCTTTCGCAAATTATATAGAATTGCGAAAATTATAATTAAAAAATGTAAATAATTATTTATATATTATTAGGTTCTCTCTAGCTGTTCTGCTATTATACATATTATATTCCAAATCCTAAGCCTAGCTTTAATGCTATACCATCATTAGTATTTAGCGAAAGTAATTATTTCAAACATCAATGTAGCGCTAATACCTTTTATGTTTGTCAGATAACTGACAGCTATTTGATAGTGTTGAATGCTTCGCAATATTGTGCGTCAAAACGTCCACGAATATTATTCTGCTATTGTCAATTTATTTTATACATATTAATGTACACACACACATTTATATATATTTTGAAAATTAAATTATTTAAATTCCAATTGTATGGAACTGGTTATATAGTCCACGTAAAAGAAGTCACAGGCGGTCATTAGTAAGACATAAAAATAGTTCTATTCAAATAAAACTTATTATTGAAGTTATAGAAATAAAATAATTTATTTATTAAATAATATTTACATTACATGTTCAATATTATAATATTTTCCGATGACTTTTATTTATCTTATGAGTGTTTCAGGACGTGAACAATTCATTTTTTAAAATTATTTTTACAAAAAAAGTAAAATTTTTAAAGTAATTAAAAAAAAATAACTTCTTTTTATTCCACTGAATAAACGTATCTGAATGTGTTGAAAATTAAAGATTCTTATCCAAGTTATGCTGTAATTGAGTACATTACTCTTGGAGACAGCAATGAAGGCGCTTGATGCAATAAATGCTAGTTGAGGATTAACAACGTAGCTAACCGTTTTTCAGCACTGAGCGAAGAAGCTAGGTTTTGTAAATAGGAAAAAGATTTTGTGCTCTTAGGGTTAAAAAATAATTGTGTTAACGGCAATGCGTATAATAGTATTCTATACAATACCTTGGCACAAAGTGTACTGCAAAATCGACTGATTGTGGGTTCAATCCCCACTCGAAGAAAGGAAATATTTAAATATAAATATATATAAATATAAAATATAGGATATAATTAAACTTATAAATTGAATATTTTATTCGGTTGCAGGCGATTTAACTTTTTAGATATACGAGTACGCGCGCCATTTAATGTTTTTCATTAATATTGTATAATTAGCAATATTGTTTAGTGAGGTCTATTATTTTATACTTATAATATTCTCATCAATACTAGAGAAATTTTAAGAAAAATCTTATAATAAATATGTTCTACAAAATAATTTAAATTTCATCTGTATGAAGATATCGCATGCAAATAAAATACGCTAAGCATAGTTATTATCAACATGTGTAAATTTCTTACACTGACGCCGTGATTAGAATCAACGTGTTTCCCTCTAGATAAGGGATACAAAATTTGGAATTACACGTCTCGCCCGCATATCGTTTGTCACCATTGCCGCTAGCATCCTCACTTATCTCGGCGACAAAATTACAGTATTGTACCGGGTTATCTATTTTTTGACATATGACTTTGTTCTGGCCTGTAATTTTTATATAATACGAGTATATAATATAATTGCTATGAGTTTTCAGTTTCAAGCAAAAACTATGCATAAATGATTGTAACTTTTAATTGATTATTTTTAGTTAGAAACATGCATAGACGGTCTCTAGATACATGTATTAGTTTAGTCAGTTCAGAGATACTGTAATTTCGACAGCACATCTCAAATATTTTGTAGAACAACGTTATTGCAACACACCCGTCGTACTCGTACTTCTACTGCTCTCATAGTGGAGTCGATTTATTTTGTTACAGTCTGCAATTTTCTCTTAGCAACTATAAGCGAGCGTTTCACTAAATTAAATGAATAAAGCAACATGTTACAGTATTTTAAACTCGGGATTAATGTTACCAACTATAAAAATGTAGCGTTCAATACATTCTAAGGGAATTAGTTAAAAAAATATAACCAGAGAACTATTTCCCTAAATAAAACTAGGGATATGTTAAGATCAAGATTAATATATTCCATGAAATCTATTCCTGCTTTAAAATGGTATTGGTAAATAATGGTATGGAGATTTTTATTAAAAAAGTAAAATAAATAAAGTTTAAATATGAAATTATTCTCATTTTCAAATTATAAAATAAAAAACGAGCGATGTCATGAAACTGTAATTCACTTAACAAAAAGCTTAAATTTTTCATATAAAAAGCCGTTTAGTTTATCCTATTATTTGGCTTCGCATAATATTTGCTATAAAACTATCTGATACAATCATTTTATTTTACTAACAAGGTACAGTTTATTGAATAACGTGAGGATTGAGGTCTCGAGGAAAAGATCTTTGCAGCTTTCTTTTGGTTCATTTGGCCAGAATCGAGAACAGTGGAATAACTTCTGTCAATAAATGCGAAAGGTCTCAGTTTGATTCCCATTAGGAGGAATCATCTCATTTTCTCAAGTGGGAATTAAACCTACGACCTTCACACACACA
Source organism: Heliconius melpomene melpomene (assembly GCA_000313835.2). Taxonomy (NCBI): domain Eukaryota; kingdom Metazoa; phylum Arthropoda; class Insecta; order Lepidoptera; family Nymphalidae; genus Heliconius; species Heliconius melpomene. The sequence goes on along the minus strand of HE669267.1, from coordinate 148,383 downwards.
GCCCTTTGTGGCCCTGCGCCCATACCTACCATATATAATAAAATTGTAACTAATCACTGTCTATACATGAAATATATATAAGAAATTCTATTATGTTATGCAAGAAAGTAAGAGTAAGAAAAAAAATTTAAAAGAAATAATATTTGATTGGTGGTACAGTCTGTGCCCTTTAAAATTAATAGCCAATGTCCGAAACATAAAACCGTCTCTACATATAGTTTGGAAGCTTCAAGCGTAAGAGCTGTTCAAATATTCATGAAAGAGGGTGTTTCTTCCCGTATAAGGGACATCGTAGAACTCGACAACTAATGCATCCAATTTTTCTACTAACGTAAACAAATATCAATGGTTTTTCATATTGAAATGTAATTCAATTTGATACATTTTGTATTTGGAATTGGCTTTGGAATGACGTGAGTGATGAAAAAGGTTTTTTAAAAAAAGGTACCGCATATTTCTAGCTATTATTTTTTTTTTTTATATTTCAAAAAATAAAAATACATTTCAATTATAACGTTAATCTAGTTTTTAGGTCTGAAAAATGGCTGTGACTATTAGTTTTAACAATCCTAAATATACAAAATAAATTTAAATCCTTCATTTAAACACATAAAGCCTGAAATCTGTTCTGATCATATTTCTGAACTCCCTTTTAAGAATCAGTCGCTTTACGCAAACGAGGTAATATATACAAGTATTACCGATTTATTGACTTACCATCTCTCTAAGGATGATATGGACTGTAAATAACTTGTGACAAATTGCTAGTTGAGAAGTGGCAGGTGTTGGATTACAATATTGAAATTCCCCTGGTTATTGGATATAAGGAATACTGATCACTTCGATGTTTTATCGGGAACATGGGTACCTAGAGATGCTTTTAGAAAGTTTTTTGCCTCTTGTATTTTATAAGATAGTGTTGAAACACTACTTTCTCTGTGTTTTGGTATTTAATTATTATTTATTTTTGTTTCATTTAATTATTATAACTAAATACATATCTAGGTACATCAACATTTAAAATACATAGAATAAATTGGTGCAAAATCTGTAAATTGAAAAAAATAAAAAAGTTTTTGCTCTAACTCCGTCATTTAACTAACAGAATTTTCCAATAACTTAATTATAAAATAGATTGGTCACGTCACCAAAATGAAATTAAAATGAAACAATTGTCAAAGCGGACAATAATTCAAATGAAAATCGTTGCAATTACGAGTACAGGGCGCGCTATACAAGCTAAGCCCCGGTTTACCGCGGATTTGGGGCACATCTGTGACGCACACGTGGCTTATTAGAATACGACTTACATGACGTTATATTTGGAGAACATGTTCATTTGAGAACTTTTATCCCCACGTTAAGGTATATTTATCTAGATTTACGTGATTTTATTTAGACTATTAAGCAATTTTCTTATTTATATGTATAATTTAATTGTTATGTAAAATGATTTGGCTTTCAAAAAATTAAATTTGTAATTTCTTATTTAAAAAAATTGACTTTGATAAGTTATGTACCTACCTAAATACAATCCTTGCCTTACCATACCATCCATGGGTTTATATAAAACACAAAAAATAAAATAAAAGAACAGTAAAACCAAGATGGATTCTTAGTGAATAATGAATAAAGGATTATACAGGATTTAACACTACCATCTGGCGAGCACTACTTTACCGTTGAAAAGTGATACATACTATTCATTGCACAAATAAGTCCGTACAAGCTTTAAAATCGTCAAGTTTCAGGTCAATCCTCCGTCTGTTTCAGGCTTCTAATCAATTCTATAATTACAGTGTTGGTAAAGCTAAATGGAATTGCAGGATATTTTTCCACCAGCACCATATATTTATTTATACACCTTCACTCTGTATCCCGCATATAGCAGGGTGGACAGTAAAACCTAGTATTAAAACTCTCTGTTCTCGTATTCTGTTGAATTTTTAAAGTAGTGAGTGTTGAGTGGCGAAAATCAACGCCTGGCTTTTACATTGGTACCAGAGAGAAGAAATAAAAATATTAATAAATAATAATTCATTCTCCGATTGAGAATCGAATCCACAACCGCCTTGTTAGAGTTACATGCTTGGGCTCCTGCATCATGACGGCGTGTATTCATTTGCAAGTTGCATATTCAGCTTTATCTCATAAATGATGCAGCCGCTACTTGATGAAGTACATTCATAAAACTTTCTTTGTGTGTAAAGTGGAACGTTTTAAACGACTGACGTTAAGGACAATTGTCTACATGCACTGTTCATAGTTTTAGATGAAAATAGGCTATCGTGGTATACATTTGTAAGAGAATAGAGGAGTTCCATTAGGAGACAAGTTCTACATGGTACGCGGTCAAAGACTTTAAATTGTTGATGAAATATACAAAAAATGTGGATATTAAAAAAGTTCCCGTTTATGAGTAAAATTTTAACTTAAGCGACGCTTGCATAGTTTAAAATATTCACATAGTTCTCTTCCATCTTGACATATTCAGTCCACTTTTGTATTCTAATGATTCTGATCTCATTAAACCAGTAACGGCAACATCATTATAAAGAGAAAAAAATCTGTGATATATCATTAATTGTTTCAAATACCCATATATTCGAAATAATTAATGCAAATTAATATATTACTGAAAAATAATATTGTAATTTTATATCTTTAGATATGACAATTTTCAACCACAGATGTAACATCAAATAAGGTTGTTTTATTTACTTATCAGAGTGTAGAGGATCGTGCGAGGGTGCATAATGGCCTATCGTCTTTTACTTTATGCAAACAGTTGCATATATTTTGAAGTGATTTTTTTTAAAAGAAATATTAGTTTAATTGTGTTGTCGAACTTTACCGTATATTTAACTTTTTGGAAGCAATATCTCCAAAAATATATATCTTTGGAAGTAATATTTTAAAATATATTACTTAATTCTAGATTCCACCTCTGCTCTCGTGCTCTTTTATATAAAAGGAGCTGCTCTTACTTACAAAAAAGCTATATTGTATACATAGCTTTTAATTGCAACAAAATAAGCTAGAGCAACAGAAATTCATCTCAAGCTTTAGTACATATTTCATAACATGTACCTACATCTATAAACTAAACGAAACTTGTCTTTATTAATCCTTACCTCTTTGACCCTTGCAATATCCAGGGATTACAAAGGCGGTCTTTAAGTGTAACAATATTAATTACGCGATGCGCAACCCTGCATTCTGAGGGTACCCTTGGACTTACGATGATAACATCTTCGAAGTACCTTTCCGATACGACATATCGTATCAGTCTTGATCGTGATTATATGCTTTGAAATGATTTTTTTTTATTTGAATTTGAAAATACAAAAATCATTAGGATCGCTATGACATATTCCATTTACTTCCTGGGAGTTTAAAAGTTTTTAAATGACCTTTTTACATAAAAATGATGACATGAGATTTAACTACTTATATAGCTGTATACAAATTGCAAAAATATTACAATATTTCTTATTTTATTCCGTCGTTTTGCGTTAAGTGAACTATAGTCTAAAGTTTCGTAAAATGGCTGCGGGTATCGTTACAACCGCAGCTGGCATGGGACAGCCTCCTAAGCTATGCGACTGGCATGGAGATACTACCTACTACCTAGGTACTATTATAGCTGTATGCAAGTGTCTGTAAATTTTAAGAATAAAACGTTAGTGATGTCAAAAGACGGAGAGATGAGAAGAGAAGAGAGAAGAGAGAAGAGAAGATATGTAAATGTTCTTACAATCCTTTGATTTTTTTTTTAATTCATTCAATTGTATGGAGAGACTGTAGCGTACGGCGCTTAGTTCTCTCAGGCTACCTCGCATTTCCCTGATATGTGATATTTAACACTTATTCTATTTTAATCTTTTGCAAAATAATGCATATGATTTTGTATATCATCTAAACATGCATTAACGAAACTAGTTTCCTTTCAAGAGCAGATATATATGTATGTATGTTGACTGTTAAAAAAATAAGTACCTAAGTATTTGTATATTTTTTGAAGGCTGTACTATATATTTCTTTCATAGTGATATCCTTTTTCTATATATACTTTATTTTTTTTATGTTTATCTTTTATCTCATTCAAATATAATAAAAAGAAACCAAATCACTGTTAGTTAGTTGAGTTAGTTATTTATTAGACGTTATTTGTAAAAAAAAATAGAATAGAATAACATAGCTCAAGTGGGAGAAAGCGGGGTGAGTCGCCTGTATATCTTATTTACCCCACTGAGTGTTTCGTGCTACGTGCCGAAGGTTTTTACATATTTGTCGCTGGTTTCAGAAGCCCATTAGGTGTAGGAAAAAATTTATAATGCAAATACGATTACAAGCCGCCTCGAGTTGTGAGAGCTAATGCACTCTACGAACACTATGAATTGCAAACTGCAAAAAATTGTTTCTATAGATAAAATGTGTTCATAGCAAATAATTAATTATAAATAAATAGTAATATAATTATATATATATCAATAATTATAAAACGTGTGTTATTGAAAATATGAGATGTTTATTCTATTAACAACAGTTTATTGTGCGAGTGTAGCAAACCCCATATTTTAAGTTTAACTGTTATATTTACTAACTACGATCTTAGATAATACTTTACATTATTATTTAAAGATCTTTCTTTTGTTACTGTAATCATTGCAGGAAGTTAGGCGGGGAGGAGCTTACGATAACTTAGTATTCATAATATATGGAAGAAAGTCACATAAAAAGCATGAGGACCCCCCAGAGCGAATGTAAAAAGAGATTGATGACAGTAGACTAGCCGAAAGAGGCTGGTGCTTCTTTCTATCTGGTTATCACACTATAAATAAAATGTGAAGCTTAAAAAATAAGCTTAAGAGTAACAATCCAGACAGAAGCAATAATCCAGCTATTTGCCATCTCCCATAAAAGTAACAAACCACACCCATATTTAAACGATCCTCAAACATTATTCCCATGAAAATTGTTTATATATCTCCTGGTCCATTATTAATTTTGCATCATCATCAAAGCTCAATGGATAAAAACTCACAATGGACTAATTTCAATGTTTTCCAGCCGTTTGTTCAGTGGACCGGCAACAACACTCGGTTGAATATGGCGATGGTCGAAGTTTTTTTTTGGAAAACATAAGCCAAAATATTTGGGTTTCCCTTTCTATTGTTTTTGCTTTGTGTAAAGAAGTTGTTTGTGTTGCGATACCGTTGTGTATATTATTGTATAGATTATGCGTACAGGTGAAACGTTGGGGGAAATAAAAATTAATTAATTCATTATTAGCGTACATAGGAAGGTTCTTTTTTTTATTTTCTTTAATAAAATGTATAATATTACGTATATAACGCAATACAATAGTTTATTTGGTAATCTGTTTATATAATTCATATAGAACAAAATAACTTAAAAATATATTTTAAATTATCCAAATCATACTGAAATAAAATCATACAAGAATTTGTTGTTTTAAATGTTTCATAAATATATAATATCATATTTATAATAAGGTGACAAACAACAAATATACTTAAAACATCAATTTGAACCAACAAAAGTAATCATGTAATTGAAATAACAACAAAAAAAAAATATTTATTTGAATAGAAAAAAATGAAAAATACATTACTAACAGACAAAACCACGTTCTCTACTAAGAGTGACAGTTCACTAAAGAGTGTTCTCATATTACCATTTTAATAAATTAGATTATGTTAACTAGTTTTCAGGTAATAGGATAGGTTATTCCGAATGCAATTACAACGTAAATTTTCAGTACATTTCGAATTAAGCTGTAGCTACACACTTAATTACTTCTGGGATGAGATATGGCTCACAACTATATTTTACAGGAGTGCTGTTGTAAATAGCACCTTATTATATAGTCCATTTTGAAAATACTAGGGCTTTAAATATTCACAAAATTTACTTGTTACGAAGAGTCGGAATAGTACAAAGCTAGCTTCGTAATAATTGTGAAACAGAAGTATCATTTCGTAAACATTTAAATTAAAGTCCAACACGGAAACAAGAATAAAAGATAATTGGAGAAATATTAAGTTAGTAATATTTAAATTTCTTATTTAAGGTAAAGATGTTTTCTACGCAATATGGTAATTGGGCATAAAACATTGTAAGCGGGGACAGTAGCAGTGATTGCCTACTTCAAGTTTTTTTTTACTTCATTTAAAATGTATACTTAGTCCGGCCTTAAATACTGTTACTCCTCTCTTTCTCTTTCTCTCTTTTATGCTCAAAACACCATGATAATTTGGAGAAATTCCCCATAGAAGGTCGTGTATGTAAGTCAATAGAGTGTAAGTTATTATCATAATATAATCTTTTAAGTAAATGTTTATGCTGGATGTTCTTCTACAGAAATTACAATTTAAACTAGATTTATAAATATAGTCCAATATCTTTTTATTTACAATGACCTGCAATTAAATAAATACTTCAATATTAAAAACCTCTTAAAACCTTTCAATAGATTTACAACATTCTGACGCCAGCAACTTTGGTCTAACTTATGAGGAAAGTTTTACAAGTGTTATTACTCTAAATATCCCCATGGCATTCTATCGGCAAAGTAAATGTTTCAATTATCATAGCTAATGCGCCGAGAGGATGGAACCGCGTGAGTATTCATAAAATAATTTTGAAATACCTTAGGCTCGGTTTTGATAAATATAAAATATAAGTGTTATTTTATATTTTAATATGGCATCTGACTGCAAATGCAATAATCGTGGATTCGATTCCCACATGATGAAATTAACTTAACTTCATTTTGAATGTCACAAATTCGAGCAAAAAGCAGAGACTATATTTTGACAATAGTGTATTACATTAGTGCTATATGGAACAATGAAAAAAAGTACATACATGCATAGTTGTATGCATTCATTCATGCTTAAATGTTTTTAAGCATCGTAACTCAATAAATTTTATTTCTATTTTAATTGTTTAAAAAAATGACTTCAAAACTCTTAGTAAAGTTACCAGAATTTTAAACGAAGCTGAGACAAAAATTTAGTTTACTCATATATTTTCTTTATTCTTAGGTAAATGGTGAGCCTCAGAAAATTTATAGCATTTTTCACCACCAAAGCTAAAACGAAACCGCTTAATTTAAAAGATAAAATCTAATCACCTAAAACATTTGAATGTTGAGAAAGAAAATGGTTCGCGTTCGAAACCACAATTTGTTTTGCCGGATACCTCCAATTATTCGTACAGGTTACCTCAGTAAGGTAACATATAGGTACAGATATATACTTAAAGTGTCTTAATTGAGTAAAACATAATTTAAGTATAGTATATACTTACATAATATGTTTTACTCAATTATTCTATATTATACTCTTTGAAAATTTGTTTGTGGGTTCGATTTCCACTCGCGGCCTTACTAACAGGTAACGAAATAAAGCGCGGCGTCGAGTACTGCAATTCAACACGCAATACCTCCAAAATTCGGCGGAAAGGGAAGAACGGAAGTGTATTAATGGGAATGGATTGTCTTAACACTACGTTCCCAAGTTCTCTCTGCCTACTCCACTATATACGAGATACAGAAAATAGGAGACATGAAAAATATAAGTTTATATCACACAGAAAAATATTTTCTTATTTTTCCTCATACTCAATGGCGTACAGCTGAAATGTGATTATATGATAACAATATATTGTATTAGTTAAGTGCAGGCTCATCCTCGGTCGATCCCATACGGTTGCAGAATCAGCCTCCGTAAGCCACGGTAATAGGTACAATAACCAATAACAGAAAAGTATTTGTATTGGAAATAAATATATTATGAAAATATATTAGGTTTTATCGAATAGAACATTTTATTTTAATTCATTGCATTTTATAATATTACTGTGTTGGAATATCTATTGTAAGGAATAGACAAAAAAAAAACTTATTTGTCACATTTATTTGGTGATGCAGCAGGTTTTTGAATTCACACCTTTTGTTTTTAAAAACATTAATATTTATTAATTCTACCAATGGCAATTGTTGTTAAGTATTATAAAATTAGAAAATAAAATAAGAAGCAACGTTTCCAATCAGCAAAATTGATGCACACGTCGAAAAATGAAATTTGATTTTGTCTGAAGTGGTTGGGAAGGCAGCAGTAATAACTAGGGTGTCTTTTTAATCGTACCGAAACGGACTAATGGGGATCCACAAAACGCAGCTATGAGAAGTTATGACGTGAAAATTCGTTATTCACATCTGAATCAAGAAAAAAATATACTATTTTTCTTACTCTAATGTACTTGCCAGAAGATACTTTGGAGCAATGCTTAAAATATTATTAATGTTTATACTACAGGTTAGGAGGTTTCTTTTTCATGAATTTTCAGTAACAGAAACTCACATATGATTAACAATAAAAGGGAACAAGTCTTCTAATTGTTATACATAATTATTATTAAAATAAACAGTTTGAATAGCTTCCTCGTATATGGCCTGTTCGTATATGGTAAAGCCTGTCTTGTCAGAATCTACGTCGAAGCTTAATACAAAAAATATTATTTTTGGTGGTGCCTATTTTTAGCTTTGCGCTGTTATATAATTTGAGAAATATTAAATAATAAATTTCCTTGAGTTAAAATCGAGCTCACAACCGTCGCGTTAACAGTCACTGCGATCTGCCATTGTGCCATGACGGCCATAACTTTTGAGCTTGTTTTTTTATTACTAAATTATTAAATGTAGAGAATATTAAACCTCTCTAATATAATTTGACTTTCATCTTATTTGCCCTTCTATTTTTTTTACTTTTACCTGAAAAACTAAATCATTAAAATTTGTAGCAAAATATATGAGGTTAATTATATAAGCTTGTGGAGCTCAAGCGTTCATAAGTCAAGGTCAGACATAAGGTACGTTCGGTGAACTTTAAATAAACTATTTTATTTAAATGATATATGTATACCTACATTTGCTTGTTAAGTTCTAAATTATTGTTCCAAGTAAGAAAATACTGTATTTTTTAAATATATTAATAGTTAATAATTAATTTTTTTACTAATTATACAACGTAGTCAGACTAGGGAGAGATATTGAATATTATGGAGAAACTAGAAGCCTTCGTGGGGAATGAATTATTATTTATATATTTCCATTTCTTCGTTCTGCCACCAAGGCAAAAGCCCGGCATTGAGAAAATGGGGAATGAAGTCTAGGTCTGCGTACCCCAAAAAAAGAACTTATTAAGTAGGGTAGCCAGGGAAAATCTGAAGAATCTAACGTTAGTAAACATTAAAAAACACTAACTTTACTTGATTTTGCCTGCTTTATAGAGACATCGAACACTGAGTCACGGTGTTCAATGCAGCCAAATATTCCCTTGGAATTCTTTATCATCAAAGAATATTTATTTAAAACATTCTTGCGAGAAATTACTTTGGTTTATAAGAAGTAATTTTCATAAATTGCTTTATAACACTCAAACATTTTCACAAGTCACCGGCAAGTAATCATTTCAAAGGAAGGAAAAATTGGAGCATTTTGTTAATCTCCATAAAACAAGCTGCCAAATAATATAGCATGAATACTGTGTGTATGTAATATCAACCCAGAATCGGTTTAAAAAGTAATTTTGGTTAATAATTTTAACTAGTACTTTTGATATAAATTATACAATAATCTTTATGTTTGCCTTGCACTTATGCCTACTGCTTATATACATAGACATGATAAAGAAGTAAACATTTTTCTAATACGACATATTTTACGAGCATAATCAAATAAACTCCCATAAAATTTAGATAATTTATTTATTAGTTTTTATATTTGCAAGCAGTAAAGATAATTATACTAAAATCATCAATCAATTTTCCCTAAATACACTTAAATAAAATAAAATAAATATTGGTATAGCGTGCGAAGTCGCAGGAGCCTCCTAGTTAGATTTTCTATAATTTACTGTTCCATAATGAAATTTGCTTTCATATTGTATAAAGTACGTGTTTCAGATAAAAATCCATGTACGAAGTAAAAGCACAGTGAATTCTATCTTCCGGATTGGCAGAAAAAAGGAAGTATCTAGAAAATGAGAATTGTGCTGAAATTGATTTCGCCTATGGCCCAAGGCGACCAACATTACCAATATTATTTCACTAGATCCAGCTTATTTATCACTAGAGAGAGGTTCTTGTGATCTAGATGGCTTAACATTTGTTTTATTAATTTCAATTGTATTTTTATGTAATACCTAAATAATTTATAAAAAAAAATGTTTATATATATATAACACGATGACAATAAAAGTGTGTTTTTATATAAGAGATAAATTAAAAAATTAAGAGATAATAAAAATAAAAAAAGTTCAATTGCAATAATCAAACTAACAAATATGCAGAGGGAATCCAGTGTTAAGACACTCACTCTGTTTCTCACTTTCTGCCGAATTCTGGAGGCATTGCGTTTTGAGTGGCAGAACTCAACGCCAGGCGTTTTCCTTAGTGCCAAAGCAAAGAAATGAAAAAAAATATAAATAATAATTAACTCTCTCGAGTTAAGATCGAACCCACAACCATCGATTACAATCACATCTTGCGTCACGACGGACTCGATACAAGAATAAAAATAAAATCTATTTTTTATAAAACTAGTTTAGTTACAAATATATTAGGATCTTGCAACAGACATTTGTACGGAAAATTTAAATTATTTTTTTAAAAAAAGTTCAGCATTATGAAAATAAAAAAATTGTTTGCATTTATTTAGAGATAATATAACAATAGAACAAAAAAATATGTTTCCGCCCGGGATCGAACCGGGGACCTTCTGCGTGTTAGGCAGATGTGATAACCGCTACACCACGGAAACTATGTTCATGCTTGCGATTACTTACTAGCTATTTCAGCAAACTTACTTTCAAGAAAATCTGTAAAAAAAAAGAAAACAAAATTGAGGCCTTTCAAGTAAATAAAAAGAAAATTTTAATTATTTAAAGCATGTTATTGCTTCACGCTGTATCCTGCACACATCAGGGTAGGCAGAGTTCCCCACTTTCTGCCGAATTCTTTATTAATTTTCTCGCTCTAGTTAGAAGACAAAAACTTTGATGAATTTTGGAGCCGAGTGTCTTACCAATAGCTTCTCTATATATATACAAAGGTACTTAAAATAATGTTAAAATGTCAGGTGGTAAGTATAAGAAAATATTTAATAACCATAATTTATTGTTCCTCTCTCTCATATACACACTTCTAACACTTTACACAGCACTCTTAACACTGTTTCTATATAACACTTTACACTTAGCATAGTTCTAACAATGACACTAATTTTAAATACTTGAACACCGTCACAATTTTACACCTTACGAGAGGCAGAATAACGACGTACTGACTCATTCCATCAGAAACGTCACTTTTTCTAGCCATTACCTTCCTCTTTTATAAATAATTATGTGGGTATTTATTATTTTATTTTCTGTAAAATACCCTCACACTGACAATTGTCTTACAGTAATATGCATCTATCCTGTATATTCATTGTAAATCATATTACATTTTACTTACAACGATATACATATTTTTTATACGTTAGCCAAAACATTTTCTCTAAAGAAAAAACTTGTAAAATAAAGAACAAAATCACTATTGATTCCTGCAGTTCCTGCTTTAGGAAGTAAACGACGTCTCAGCACATTGATTTAAAGGAGTATTTTAAATGCCGGTCACTTCCTATACTCAGTTCGAGCGGGGACTGCAGGCCGAGTTCAAAAGCGAACGCTCAACTACGGTACTTCTGTAGAATAAATTCAACATCGCACGTATGGCGCTAGATGCGATCTCTGTGAGAAGTTCGGCAAATTGATCAGTTCTAAGTAATTTATAGTTGGGAAGTAAGAAATACGTTGTGTTTACAATACACTTGTAGGTTTTGTTTTTAATTCCAAACAAATAAAATTAACACGACTATTTGATTAGTACTTAAATATTTATTTTCATTTATGGTTCTCACTCGACTGACAGGAATTTAAGTCCTTTCAATATAGAATTGTATTAAATCTTTATTATATACTTTTAAATGGAACAAAAATGGAAAATAGCTATATGTATTTAATATTATACGATAGATATATGGGGTGACGATATCCGCAAAGTGGCGGGCAACGGCTGGTTGCGAAGAGCTCAAGATCGAACTCAGTGGCGTGCCATTGAAGAGGCCTATGTCCAGCAGTGGACGAGGACAGGCTGATGATGATGATGATGATAGATATATAAAATGTATAGCTTATTCTATAGTCACTACATAGCTAGTGGCTCATACGATACAGTTAGGCGCTACTCGCTACTGCCCACAATCTTACAGTGACCGCAAATTTTGCTAGCAAAGATTACTTGCCTGGAGCAGCGCAATAGTAAACCACTAAGTTAATTTATGAATGCGAAATGTTATCGGGATGAAAAATTGCTTATATACATCTTTAGAGTGCAAGAATATGTTTTTTGTTAAAGTAGAATTGCAGATCGATGTATTAATGGAGGAATAAAGCAAGTTCTTAATGTTATTGTTCATATTTTATATACATCTTTTTTGAAGCTAAAAAACTTTTTCGTACCTAGTGTTAAGTCGTTTCGTACCTCACGTTTCGTAAAATTGTCGAAAAGATTTAAAATGGCTTATTTATGATTTAATTTTTTTTGTATTTTTTTAAATATATAAAATAAATATAGGTTTGTCTGAGTTAAATTTAAAACTATTTATTTTTGAGAGTATTTTGGTATAGAGATCCAGGCTCTCCTAACACTAGGTTCCTTCTGCCTACCCTGCTATGTGCCGAATACAGCGTGAAGCTGATATAAATATATAGTAATTATTAAAAGGTTATATAAGATGATTATTTTATAGCAACACCCAGGGCTGCATCATTCTAAACAGTTGTCAATTTTAATATTAATAGTTAATATTTAAAATAATAATTTTGCAGACTTTTTTTTAAAATTAGCTATTAAGATTATCTAAATTAGACTATTTATTAAATAAAAAATCTTTTAATTTTTTTAATAAATCGATGAAGTATCAATCAAATATTAATTGATATTGTAATTATATAATACTATTTGATATTATTATTTGACATAGTAAATAATAAAATTATAATACTACGAATACCATACATATTCGTATATTACGTGGCACTGGATATTTTCACCTCATAGACTCCTGAAAAAAAATATGTATATTAAAAAAAACAAATTTTAATAAAAAAAAAATTAAATAAATATCCATTAATTAATAGCAGATAACCCTAGGTAACGCGTAAACACAAGTCGCTAACGAACCGAATCCGCCCCTGCACAAATTTGCAATTTCGATTGGCGCTGTTTGCGTGTACCTGCTGCATTGTACTCCCCTCGTATGAGCCGGTTAAAAATGTAAAGTAGTAACACATAGCTGTAATTAGCATATTCATAATCAAAATATATACTTGTATAGGTAAACCGATTTTTCATTAGCTCTTTCTTCACATAGTAGGAAAAACCTGGCGGCTATTGAAGGAATGGATCGCATTCCGTCCAAATTGTTTACATTTCATGTTCAGTCGCGGAATTCAACGCCGCGCTTACCGTAACTGGGACATTGATATTAATAAAAAAAAAAGTAAAGTAAATGCAAGATAGTGTAATGCATATAACACCTAACTGCACCCGACATGTTAATAATTAGAATATACATTTCTATAGGCATATCGTATTTAAGCAAGAGATTGATTTTTAATTTTAAATTTGAAGAAATTCTAATTAAGATGAAAAGTTACAATACTTAAAATAACTTAAAGATATATATAATAATTTTATTATGTATTTATCATAATGTAGAGTTATTTTTTCAAAGTAATTTTAATATACAATATATGGATGATATATGGACAAAATCTGGTTGAAATAGTATGTAGAATGGAATTATTCAAACCCTACTCCATGAATATTTATAATATAGATGTTTCTGCAGTCAGAATTGACAAAGCGTGGCGTTGGGTTAGATTGGCAAAGTACCTACGCAATATCTCTAAATGGATGAGGAAAGTGGCAATTCATGATTAAAGCTTTATGCTTTATCCCTGATAAATCTAAAAAAATAACTAGGTAAGTGGTGAGAATTTTCTATTAAGACACTCCGTCCTCTGCTTCCACCCAAATTTGCGACACTATGAGCATTAAATATAATAAATAAGAGTAGTTTTAATAAAACTTTCTGTAATTTACTTAATATAATTTGATATATTAGCATACAAAAATCTCTCAAAAGTACCGGTCGCATTCGATAGGCTTCCATACAAATTTGAGGATTGTAGGTCAACAGGAAGTAAGTACAACTATTAAAAGTTGACAAATTTAAGTTTGCAAGCTTATGCACTTGTTAGAATCATGATAGTAGATAATATAAATAGAGATAAATTAGAATAATTGTCTGAATGAATTATAGGACTGTCGTATCGAACCAACATCAGAAGCGGATGGTAGCCGTAAGTAACGTTATGTTACCTTTTAAATGATCTGAAGCTTGGAGCAGTGCCGTGGACTTGTAACCACAATTGTAGGCTTAAGGGATCCCTTTACGTTATAACAACACTCGCCTTTCACTGCTCCAGCTACTGGGCTGATTCATAAACTATTTATACTGATAAATACATATAACTTACCTGTACTATACGTACCACATTTGCAATTACAATAATAGTTGATTCACTAAACATTATAATAATGATAAATCTTCTAACATTTATAATAAAGATCGCCGAGGATATATAATACATTTTCAATAATCCTATAAGTCAAATATTATCGTAATTCCATTGTTTTATATCACCAGCCAGCAAATCATAGGCAGATGTATCAAACTACAAATCCTAGACAAGTGTCCATTATCAATTATAAAATATTATTTATTGTAATTATCATATATGTATTATTTATTATTTAATTACCATTTACTTTATAAATCTATTAAATATAATCATAATTCTATAGTAATCCATTACTTAACTACCAAATCATAGATGGATATTTTAAACGCCAAATCAATGACAAGTGTCAAATGTCAAATGTCATAATTGTTGGTCTATGAAAAATATAAGAATACCTATAGGTTTAGAATGCAACGATGCATAAAAGCTCGTAGTTTTTGATTGCGTTGACTTAGAAGCTTGTTTTTTTGTGTTCTAAGGGACTCTACATCTGAAGATTAGATTTTTTTAGCCTTATAGTTAATTAATTTCAGCTTTATTCCTCCACGCGATCTCAAGAGAGGTGGTATTGACAGACAGAAAATAAAAAGGTCCTATAAGGGTTCTGTTTTCACGTTTTCAAATACGGAACCCTAAAAACAGTAATAAGTTATTTAAAAATCAAAATAACAATAAAATTTAAAATATATGCCCATATTGGAAGTGATAAAATTTATATCTTTCAACTTGTCCATTATTGGACATTATTAAACCATATAAGTTGAAGTTTAAGGTACATTTGTCCAAAATAAAGTGTTATTTTATGTGAATTTTGTTCAAAAATAACTCGTCGATTCCAGATACTTTTATAAAATCGTAAAACCATCTTTATGCGATTCTTCTAACATCTTCAGTCCCATAGGATCTTTGTCACAATGTTTTTTATGGCTTGAATGTAAATTTAAGAAAACATTTTCCTTTTTAATATATAGATACTTTGTGCTCTCGTGTGGTTCTAAAGATATAATACTATGCTATGTATGAGGTACTTATTGGTTACGACTTTGATGAAAGTTATTTGTTGAAAGGTTTGATAAAATTAGCATTTTCTTATAATAATAGACATTATTTTGTATATGAATCTCAGTCGGAATATTTAGGACTTAAGTACTCCTACTCTCTTAGTATGAATGATACATACTAATTTAGAAAATATATAAAAAAATTAAAGTAGTGGGATGTGAACCCACGCCTAACTAAGTACTAAGCCATACGGTCTTATCACGACGAAATTCTTATACGCTTGTTATAACTTATTTATGTTAGTAGCATCTCTATAGGGAGATGTTTATAAATTAGGCGCTACCTAAAGATGATTGCTTAGATTCATCATTTGGCAAGAGAAAATGCTATTTCTAAAGCTCAAATCCTGCTACGTCTTATTTTTAAATATATTTTCTAAAAAAGTAAATAATATAATTAGGTAGGTAGGTCTTTAGTATACATACTAACATGTTAATAATAATATACGGCACACATTAATATGCTTAGTTATGGAATGGTAAACCCATTCATTGTCTAACAAAATGTTTTAGAACAAAACCCAGAATAATTTTGTGTTGTGGAGTTTCAAATAATTAGCATTTTATAATTCAATCCCTAGATCGTTGTTTTGTGAAATGTTAACAGAATGCTTTAAATAATATTATATATTTTTCTAAAATCATGAACAGTACATTTTAATAAAATAAATATAATTATATTATTAAAATTTTATTTAGGCCACTCGTGGCGCAGAGGTATATATGTGTGTAAATGCAACAGTTTGTGGGTTCGATCCCCAATTGAGGAAATATTATTTTTATTAGTGCGAGTTCCGCCCATAACAATATTAAAACAAATCTTAAATTTTTACATAACACAATTGGAGCATTAAACTTAAAAACTCAATAATGGGTCATAATCAGAAAAGTGGACATTTTCGAATTCGTAACGTAACTGATAAGTAACAACACTGATAATGTTTGTTACGAAACTGATGTCATAAGGCATTATACACAACAAAATAAGGATATTATATGAATAAAATATTGTTTTTTATTAATGAGACACAGATTAAAATTTTAAAAGATTCAATCGTTGAATTAACAGATTATAAATGTAAGAAGAAAACATAACAAACTGACAATATGAACAATATAATAATGCTAGTTAGTAACGTAATAAACTTATATTTCTAGTAAGAGATCACAAAGTTAATGATAAAATTAAATCCACTTTAAAATATATCAAAATTTGAGTCGTTATCACTGGAATTAAGTTTAATTCTTTGTAAGTGTTTATTCCGCATATCTTCATATTTAATAGGATTGGTATTTTTAAGACGTTCTCTATATCTTTTATGTATTTCAGCACTTGACATAGGAGCCATGACGCTTACTGAAAATACAAAAATATTTATCAAAAAATAATAATCACAAAATCACAACAAATTTACAGGCAGAATAAAAAAATAATTTTTAACTTAAATCGGTGATGAGATTAGCGTGCACAAACACAGACAAACAAGCAAACAAGCAAAAAACTTAAAAATCATTATTTTTGGTTACTTTATTTTATGAAAAGTCACTAATAGTTTTTTTCTATATGCCAGCAATTTTTTTTCTTATATACATATCTTCCATATACAAGCACTGGTTCGATACAATTTTATTATAAACATATATAAGAAAACATTGGTACCGTAATTGTGAACTAGGCTTCATATTTTCTCAATTTCGTTACGTAACGAAATATAACGAAATTGAGAATGAAATCTGAGAAATTCTAACCCTTTTAAATATTTGCTCATAAGCCACGTGTTGCATCTGCAAGCACTGAAGTTCTTTTTTGAGATTTT
>HE669267.1:77339-130679 GCA_000313835.2 Heliconius melpomene melpomene | reverse complement strand
TTTATTAAATAATGTATCAATAAAAGTAGTTCTATTTAATATTATGCATAAAGTAAAGTAATATAAACATATCTGAAATCAAATAAAACCATAAACATTCGTAACAAATCAATTCTTAAAAAGTAAAGTGGTGAATGGGACACGAAAAATTGTATGGAAGCATTTTGAAAGGTTTTTTGCAACTAACAACAAATACTATTATTTGCCATAATACATTTAAAATATTACAAAAATCTTTAAGTTAATAAATAAATTTATCGTAAATGGCAAAATATTTAAATTATCTATAAAATTGTATTTTTAAAACGCATTCAAAGTAGCGGGACAAGAAAAGACACAAAAAGGACACTTTTTCTGATTATGACCCTAATGCTATTAATAACAAAAAAAATTTGGCCACAAAAAAGTTTAAAATCTCACAAAAAAGAAAGGGGTGACTTTTGAATACCGTATTTAATCATAACACCGTCAATTTTCAAGCGATACGGTTCCACGAGGAGTTCTTAAAAAGCAATTGATTCGATGAAAGAAATGAAATGAAATGCTTTCATAAAATTGGCGGAGTGGCTTTGCAAAATGTTAACCACTCGGGCGTTTTGCAAGTTTAACAATATTTCAGTTTCGACGTCATGTGAACACATAGTTTCATTTTATTGCCGGTACTCGATGGTCGATCGTTTTATTCCCATAACGCTTTCCGTATATTCGAGCAGTTTAAAATAAAGGAATTTTTAAAAATCCATAAAAAATACACGTTGCCTCGTTCCGGATGTGGATTCAAACAGATTAATATATATGGTTCTGTTAAAAGTATTAAATAAATGCATTCGTCATGCATCGTATGTTTTGGGTATTAATGTCTTGTTTTTAACATCAATTATTATATATATTCAAGATATATTTTTATTTATTTTAATAGGTTATGTTTTAACATATTATTTTAAAAAGTCCAAAAAAAATTCAATTGGTTCATCAAACATTTTATTATCTAAGGTTGAAGTCGTTTCACTTAGACCTATTTAATACGAGTATATTTACAATATTACTCAGCTTTGCCTCCCTGGACTACAGTAATACAAAATGCTAATATTACAAATATGAACGTTATTCTTAAATCTCTATATCCATTAATAAAAAATCCCATTAAAATACATTGAGTAATTTGAAATATCTAAGCGTAAATCTGTGGAAAACAACTTTAATCAAGTACGACATATTAGAATTTCTCTAAAATCAGATATCACTAAAAACAAATAGAGCAATAAAATTGATAATGCCATTGACCACGGCCGACGACATGGTCGCGCTGGCGCTGGCTGGTCCCGAGGTAGCGATACAGTTAATTAAAATCCAATATTGTCTAACCAAAATTGATTAGCAGCAACCAAGCTCGCTAGAGTTTAATCTGCCTTCACATTGAACAGGGAACAAAGCTTAGGGTACTTGTTAAACGAAGTGTTATTTGTAACAATATATAGTTAGCGACCCAAGCGTGGTATCTCCTGTTTAAACTTATATTATAGCTAAATTATACTAAATATTTACATAAATTGTTTTCTATATCTTATATTGATATATAAGCTATATAACTGTAAAGTTTCATCTAAATCTGTTTAATATTTTTGCGTGAAAATGCATATTTGCTTATTCATCTTCACGAACTTTTCACTTATAATATAAGTAGATAAGTTGTTTCTTTAATACGATAGCTGTGTGTTGAAAGGATTGCGTTTGGATTATAACAGAGCTACAATTAAGCTTCGGACCGTATTGTCTATGAAATGATATGTTTTGCGCAACTAAAAGCTTTTTAGTGTAAGTAGGTAATTGGGAATTATGTTTTTAAAGCTATTTTAATTTTGAAATTAAACAACTGTTATACGCAAGTTTATTCGTAAAGGTAGATAAATATTATATCAATTTTATTAAAATTGAACTAATTTTTTTTCTTTTAAGTTTCTATGATATTTGTATTGTCATTTAGATAAACTTACACAAAGATTGGAGTTTGACTTACTGTGTTAGTATATGTGAAATCTTGCAAGCTCATTTGATTTTCTCATTGACCCAGTGTCCGAATAAGTTGAAATTTGGATAACGACTTCAGTTTCATTACATATACATAATCAATATTTTTTCAATATTTTGTTTTTCAATAAGTGTTTTTTATGATTTAATAAGGCGCAAAAGTAAGGTACAAATTATTGTTTAAGTTCGCTAAAGTAGAGCAAAATTACAATTGATACGAGTTTACAGTATGATTTGACAGCGCAAAGCAATATCTGAAAGTTAGTGTTATTCCAAGTAATATTTTATCATGACAGTGACTATAATGCAGTGGATGATTTGTAACAGCTGTTCGTAGTATTATTTACGTCGTGTTTGGATATTAGAAACTATCGACGCCATTGCTAACGAAATCGACTCGCTCGTCGAATAAAATTAGTTATGAATCGCGATTTCATTTATATTTCACAACGTTTTTCCTATTTTTGTTATTTTATTATATAGCCATTTTGTTTGTTATATTTGGATTACAATGTGTGTGACATATGTTTATTTCTTTTCTATTTTGAGCACACGTTATGTGTGATTCACGTTATATACGGACACAATTATTAATAATAAGTTCATCCCTATCCAATTCAAATATTTTTGCTTTCTAGCGTCACCTGTATCACCTGTATATCAGGGTAGGTAGAGGAAACAAAGGAACGGGAACGACGAATTCTGGAGGCATTGCGTATTGACTAGAGTGAAGAAATGGAAATATACATATAAATAAATATTTAATTTCCTCGAGTGGAATCGAACCCGCAACCTGTCGCGTTTAAGCTACTTTTTGTACCCATGCGTCAGGACTGGCCCCAATTTTTTACCAAATTAAACTACTATACAAAACTATTTAAATCCAATCAAAAACGTTAATCACTACATTAAAAGCAATGTGTGTAAAATTGTTTAAGCGCAAACACAATTCGGCCATTTCGGGCGTTATTTAAATATTCAAAAAGCGATTGACATTACAAAATCCGGTTGGAAATAATAACAAAATTCAATTTTCCATTCGTATTAATCTTTCGCTAACAGAAGGCTGGAAATTGGTTCTTTGATTCGTCGGCCATTGAATTCGGTAGCGTGCCGGACGCGAATTAATACGCGGGACAATGGTGACCGTGACACGCCGTGCTTGTTGAGACAATAACAAATTATTCATACTTGGTGATGGAATGTAAACAGAATATGATTGGCTATTAGCATGCAGGTTCGCACCCGGGGGATGAGCCGGCCACCCCCAGGGATCACCCCCCACACTATTAACAAGTCGCTACTAACCTCTAACTTTGTTTCTAACGTATTTCGAACTTAATTTAATTAATTACGGTCCCCTCTTTCGAGTCCATTTCGCTAAATATTATTTCAAGGAGGGACTGCGAGATCAAAAGACATATGAGTATTACTCACGCCACGAAATATTTATTAAGGACGGCGAAATTGATTTATATGGAACTTGGCTATTAAATATACATAAGTCGGTCGTGTTTGAATGACTTCAAATGCAATTATCCGTTACAAATGTCTACATAAACTTGGAACGGCTTATTTAATTTATATCTCGTATTCTATCATTTAATTTATATTGGAAATAAGATATTTAATAAATAGAATCTTGTGTTAACGGCGCAGTGGTCTGGCTGTAAGCGCAACGGTTGTGGGTTCGATTTCCACTCGGGGCAATAAGTTTTTTCCATGAGTTCCATGAAAATGCCCTCTGCTATATGTGGAATAAAAATCGAGATTGTGGAGTGTGACATTACACGCAATGATACACGAGTGTATCGAGGGTATCACTTGGTATATTGTTTCCATTTAAATAATTTTATATATTTTACTTGTTCTAGTTAAGGCATAGAGTTCCATCACTAAATGTGTAAACATATCTTAACTGTTTGTTGTTTGAATATAATAAAAAAAATAATGTACTCGTATGTATGTATAAAATAATTAACACTAGGTTCCCTCTTGCTGTGTGTGGGATACAACATAAAGCTGATTTATTTATGTTACATTACCAGATAGATAACCATATTGCACTTTACACTAAAGATAACCATACGTCGATTCAACGTGCGAAAGTTTGAGTGAGCATATTTTGGATTATGTATATCCTAGGTTTATGAATATGATATTATATCTTAATGTAAGTAATTGTGTTGTGAATAAATAAAAAACATTAGAGTTTATTTATATTTTTATTAGAAAAAATAAAAAAAGAACAAAAGGAGGTACTTTTTACTTTATAAAACTTTATAAAACATTTAGGAATCTCTCCGTCAGTTTTATAATTTGAGATATAAACTTTTTAAAATCAATTTTTTATAAACTATATAATATTAAAAACCTAAATAAATATATTTTTTTATTAATTTTCGTCTCAAAGACACTTAGGACAGGCGCTGGACTTGTGCTCTCCACAAATGATTTTTACAGTTGCCGCACATAGTCTTTGACATCCTTCTAATTTTTGATGGACAAAAGGCACAATATTTTCTTATCTTTAGCTCAGTTACACCTTCAAATTCTGTGGGAGGTAGCTTTTACATCAGGGTTTTCAATCTTCAGCTGGATTTCTGCGTTGGTCCATTTTTTTATCTCCTCCACAATGTCATCAATAATAAATGTACTGAAACATTCTAAAGGCTCATAAGGGCATTTATTCGTCCGAGTGGGGCCCTTTGATGTCCGTATAATATTAGCAGATGATATTCTTCCACTTGTTCTGCCTTTAGTGGCTGTCCGACGATGATCGCTTTGCCTCGAAGAGTTTGATGCTGTGGCATGACAATCGGCATACTTGCCGAAGCACTTTCAGGAGTTTCAGGGTTATTTTCAGACACATCTTCAGTATGCAATGTGTTTACTACTGATGGATCACTCACCTCATAGTCTACAGCATCATTCTGTACTTCATATTTTAATAAATTGTCTTCAGTTTCACTGTCCAACTTCTGAATCTCTGTATCGCTCGTTTCATGCAACAACCGACTGATTTTTGCATCTTTTATACGATTATGTGACGACATGATGTTTTTTTGTCGTGAGCTGTAAACAAGTAAAAAAAAATAAGTACATTTATTCTGAAAAAATTCTCAATAACACATTTTCCTATAAATCTAAAAACTAACACTAAAGATAACCATACGTCATTTCGACGTAAGGTAGGTAAATATTGACGAAATATTGCACTTACCGGACGGACACAGGTGTGTCCTGCAAGCTCCGACGGCCAAATCAGTTGACAGGAACGGCCAGTTTAGTGACGCGAAAAACAAACGAGTTATATCAATTTTTCAAAATTGATTACGTCAATTCGACGTAGGTTATCTATCTAGGGTTAAATGTATATTAAAACGCGTATTCAATAAAATAAATATAATAATACAATAAAATATAAAATCAGATAAAACTAAATTAATTTAATATAAAGCTCCATCAGTATGAATGGTAATTCATAATTTGGATTGGTAATTCATATTACGAGTCTCAATTAATATAAAGTAATTGGTAGTTGAATAAGATTTGTCAAGTTTGGGATTAACAATTATTCTAGATTGTAAATCATTTAAGGTTACATTTCAATTCGTTGAATATTAATTTGGCAAAATATCTTTAACTTTCTTAATTAATAGAGATATTTAAATACATATATAATTTTCCAGACTTCTGATAGAATAAGTAGACAGGATCTATGGGAAAATATCCACCCTACAAGCATTCCACACTTATCCCATCAAGCATGTTGGGTAGCGATATTTAAATTATGAGATAAAAAAAATAAAAAATCAACTTCACGCTGTATCCCGCACACAACAGGGTAGGCAGAGGAAACCTAGTGTTGAGACACTTTGTTCTCCACTTTCTGCCGAATTTTGAGAAGCATTACGAGTTGAGTGGCGGAACTCTACGCTGGGCTTTTACCTTGGTGCCAAGTACCAGCAGTTGTAAATATAATCGTAAATTCTAAACAAACCTTAGTTTTTACTTCAGCCATAATTCGTTTATTACCCGTCTGGTAGCTAACGAAGCAATGCTGCATACATTTGCAATTTTGATTGGCGTTGAAGCCGTCAACATTGGATGCAACCATTAGGATGTGTTCAATTAACGTTTAATTAGATCATGCCTTTTGTCTGTTGGTGTACTTAATGTATACACATTGCACTCTAGTCTAGTGTGTTTCTCTATTTTACTGATTTACGTACTAAACTGAGGCCAATCGTGGCATAGAGGAACCAGTGTGCGGCTGGTTGTGGGTTCGATTCCCATTCGTGAAAATAAAGTATTTATTTATATTTATATTTTCAATTCCTCTCAATACGTAAAAGTTCTGGAATTCGACGAAAAGAGTAGAACGGAGTGTTTTACCACTAGGTTCCCTCTGCCTACCCTGCTATGTGCAAGATACAGAGCTGAAAATGACGTATTCTACTGTTGTATATTATAAATCATTAGAAATCTTTCAGCGAATAACATAGTGAATAAAGAGTAAGTATTTTAGGTACACTACTTGTCCCATCATTTTATAGAAGACTGAAAAGAAACATATTGTCACGTCATTTCTATAATTTTTTCTCTGTTTTTTTATCCGATTCACGCTGTATCCCGCATGTAGTAGGGTTCCTACCCTCTGCCTAGAGGGAGCACAGTGTTAAGACACTCCGCACCTCCCGTCGCGCTTACCGTCGCACTCTTTTTCCCTTACGCTACGACTGGCCTTACTTTATTGATTTTTTAGATATAACATTGAACAAACGCAGTAAATTTAAAATACTGTCAAGAACTTATTTCACTAATAAAATGCATTACATTATTATATTCGGACATAAACAGAGTTGTACGTTTCGTTCATTTTATACATGAAACAGTCGTGGTCACTTTATTTAGATTATTCCATTTATTTTATAGGTCGTAAAGAAAAGCGACTTCTGTCACTCGACGGTTTATGGTTTATAAGATTTTACGGTAACGCGAAGGTAACGCAGCCCGTCAATGGCAAAACCATCTTGTACTATCGCTTTAAATGCAAAGTGCGTCTCTTATTTCACCTTCTTTTATGGTAATATGAGAACTGATGGAAAATTGTCAGTTTGGAAACATTGTTCTTATACGCCTTTTCATAGCAATCGATTTTTTATTGTGTAATGATTCATTCTATAAAGTAATATTTTTATCAGTTTATTGCTAGATTAAGCTATTTGATTTACGATTTTATCATGAGAATTTTCAATAGTTCTTATTTATATTTCTATAATGGAAATAAATATTTTTTTTTTACTTGTCACGTTTGCCCAAAATTTATGTTAAATATTATTATGGACTTTTCATAATATAAATAAATACATATTTATATCAATGTAAATATTGAGGTTGCTCCATTATAGTAATTTGTTATAAAATAACTAGCATGCCAAACGTCGCAATAAACTGCTATTCCCCTCTCACATCAGTCACACATTTCGTTACAGAAAGAAGGAGGAAAAACTTTACCCTATTTTCCTCATACCCGCACTAAAAAACAAATATCTTTTTTCTATATCTACTTGATGCGTTCTTTTAGTGAGATATTTAACCTACATATCTCATGTATGTAAAAACTTTGTAAAATTATATTAATTTGCACTTTCTTTTTGCACTTTCTTTCGGGTAGGCAGGGGGAACTTATTTTCCGCTGAATTCTGGAGGCATTGCCAGTTGGCGGAACCCAACGCCGCGCTGAACTTCGTTACTAGAATAAGAAAACAAAAAAAAAAAATCATTACCTCGAGTGGGAATCGAACCCACAAGCTGTCGCGTTTACAGTCACATGCTTGTGGCTGGCCATTAATTAATTTGCACTTTATTTCTCGTATTTATATAAACAATCCTTCGAATAATTCTGCAAAAAATTTTAATAATCACTTCGAAGTAATTCAAATTCTAATCGAGTTTTAAATTGCAGCCATTCTTATCTAGTGCGCTCGCATCGTACTGGATCTGAACTGAACTTTCGTCTCTCATCCACGGTCCCTTTCCTCGTTAGCTTCTCCTTAAAACTTCGTCTACGAGTTCGACAGCAAGCTTTTTAACTCGCCTCCAAGTCGATTCTCGTGATTAATTAATTTGATTGTATGTAAAGTTATTTGAGGCTGGTGTTTAACAGTGCTGTCCATTATGGATGATTTGGGTCAAGAGTTACCTAGGGGTGTTTCTGCTTCATCATTGAGTATAAAAATTATTTTTAAAAATTAATAGCTTGAGCATAGAAATTCACTTCAGCTTTGTTTTTGTCATCAATATGGCGAGATTTTTGCCAAATCGACTCGTTTTTTCACTTTCTAGGGATTTTGTAATGAGAGTGCTTAAGTAACTAGATAGAGAAAATAGTCTAGTAATAATATTAATGTAAATTTTCCTACAATTTTAGTTTAATTTTACAACCATCAAAACTGAGATCACTCAGCCAGAGGTTCCTAAGATTGTCGCTTCTAATGCAACTAAAGCATTGTACTATTAACAAAATACATCAATAAATTTGCATTTAATATCAATAAAGAAGAATTACAAAACAACCATCTTAAAAACATTCAAAAGCTTCAAATATTAGAATTAAGTCAGCATTAAGACAAAATAATTTCATTAAGTTTAATAATATAAAATACCTTGGTTGTGTAATGGCACTTAAAACGCTTTTAATTCACCTCTCTCGAAGAAATTCCCGCATGTGGATCGCTAATGAGAGAATTATTCGTATTAAGGCCGTTGTTATTGCGTCTGGAGATTTGAGCTTAAACGAACTTGGAATCTATAATTAAACTAAAATTTATACTTAATTATTTTCGAATTAATGAGACAGCTGGTATTGGATGTCTCGTTAAGTTATAATATTTAGAATTTATACGGAAAAAGTGACAGTTTCAAAGTATAATTTTGCTTATTTTGATAAGAATATTAATTAGAATGTTTTTCTTTCTGTGGCCGCACTTTGCCTTTTTACCAAAACTAGAATATGAAAATATTAAATATTTCATTTTCTCGAGTGCCCCACGCACTCTTTTACCCCTGTTCAATTCTCAATTTGTGTCAAGATGCATCTTAATTATAGATCCGTGAGAAATACCCTATTGACTTTAAATACGGCTAATTCTATATAAAATGCAGAAAAACCGATGCATAAATGCTCGTATCTTTTGGTTACGTTAATTTATTAAATTTCAAGCCGGTTGATTATTCTTTGGACATTACCACTTACATATAGCGTTCCGTTCCTCGTTATTTCTAGATTAGGTAAACTATTAAATAAAGTTTTTGCAGAGCACATTTAACAATTGCACGTATGTACAAATGAAGCAGAAACACAAGTCGTTTGGCCGTGTGCCAACATAACTGGCAAATAAAAGTATGTTTTAATATCTTTTATTCAGTAAACTCAAACTTTTCTCCATATAAATCTTCAGTTACACAAAGCTCTCATGAAAATGTAATGAGCAAGAACTATTTATAGCTAATCCTTTCGAAATAAACTTCAGGACTGATGTCTGTCTGAATCTCTTCGCGTGGACGCAAGAAACTGCCTGTAAAATGTTTGAAGTGAGTGCAACAGAGAGATATCAGTTTTAAGTGAAAGAAAGAGATGTAAGAGATAGATGTGGTAGATAGAGTGGATTTTTGAATTGCTAATAGATTCCTCTATGAATCGGCCGCCGCCGGCTTGGTTGACTCAACCACCCTGGGCCCGGACTTCTTCCGTTTATAATCATCCTTAATAACGCTGGAGTGGTTTAATGAATGTATTTTGCTATCAAAGTAGAACGCTAACTGGGACGTTAATGTTAATGGCGACTTAAAAGTAAAGTTTCAATTTGCGACGTTATTGAGTTAGTAACGTTAGTCGACGTATACATAAGCAATAAGCTTAAATTATGTATTTTCACTAAATATTTTATGCTAAAATAAGTAAAGTTTGTGGAATGTAACAGTTTAATATAAGTTCAATAAATAGTTATAGTATTTTATTATATAGCTTCTCGTTAGTTCGGCAAAAATATTTAGTACAATGTTTTTGTTAGATATTAGAAGCTATAATGACGAGCGTTTGACTAAGAATGCGACGATTAAAGGTTCTATTTACATTGCGGGAAAATAATTATTTTCATTTCCTAGCTTTAGTAACAATACAAAGTGAAACATTGAGTTTTTCCTATCCAAACTCAACATTGTCGTTAAAATTTGACGGTACGTGGGTTACGGAGTGTCTTAACACTAGGTTTCTTCTGCCTGGGTAGGCTGCAGTAAGCGGGATACACCATAATTTTCGTAACAATTTCACAAAAATATTTAAAATAAGTATTTTTTACAAAACATTTAATTAAACAGCCAAAAATTTAATTACAAAGAAAATATCGTATAAATTTTAGTTGTGATTTCAGACGAAATATCTTAGAACCTCACCTGTTGGTGCAGATCTCGTCATGGTAGAGTGCACACGGATGGTTAAAATTTAATTCCACTAGGAACATTCCACCACAGATTGCATTCCTTGCAGGGGACCGACGCTGATGAATACGAGTTACGGGAACTGGAATTTCTCAAATTCTATGTGCTATTAGTTTATTAACGTGATGTCGCTTTCGTAGACATAAAATATATTTTTGTTGCATTAATATATTAGGTATGTGATAAATGTGATGTTTTATTTATTTCAAATGTGTGAATCTCTTTTTAAAATTTTATAAATAATAAATTTATTATCTTTAGCCTTATTATTATTCATTGCTGTATTATATGAAGCTTTAAAAAATCCTTTTTCTGCATATTGTAAAATAAATTTAAAAACGCACAGTTAGATTGGATAGAATGACAAGCATTCTATTACTTATATTATACTAGTGGGCCCGGACGCGGCTACGCCCGCGAAAATATAAGCCTAAATAATTAAAATAAGTTAAAAAATAATAATAAGTGGAGATTTATTATTATAAAAAATATCTGAGTAACCGAAATGAACAAACAAAAGAAGTAAAAGTAACTAAAGGAAATTCTTAATATTAGAAAAAGTACCTAAAATTTGGCGTGCGCGCGTACTAAAGATTTTTGTATATTAAATAACTAGCGACCCCCTTGCGGCTTCGCCCGCTTTTACTACTGGATTATTCATATAATGTATGTTTGCAAAGCACTTAAGATAATGTGAAAATTAATTAAACCCTAATGCAACCCGCATTTTCATAGTTTCAATAAGGATTTTCCAATTGTTTTACACAGCAAGGATTTTTTAGTAGGTACCGTAATTTTAAATCTGTACTGCTAATCTTTTCAAGTACTTATTAAAATATATTTAAGTGACTATTTTTAAACAGAAAAAATTATGAACAAAAGCCTACCTACTAATAACTACTACAAAAAATATGAAACCAAATATATCGCGCTGAAATAATACATTCAACTCCAATGATCCAATACGTGCAAACGCATCTAAATCTTCGTTGCTGTGCCTCTATAGCGGGCGGGTTTTTTTTTCGAGCTTGTGGTTAATGCTGAAGAGGGTATTCTGTCCCTGATGAAAAGCAAGCACTACGTGGCTGCCTGTGAGGAAAATTAAATAGAATGCATTGGCCGGGAATCGAACCCGGGCCGCCCGCGTGGCAGGCGAGCATTCTACCACTGAACCACCGATGACTGCTCATGACGCGCTTGTATAAGCAAAACGTCGCGGGGCGCGTTTCGCAGCAAGGATGTTTTGATATTGTAACAACTTCTAAAGTACTTATTAAAAAACAGTAAAAGACAGTTTTGATCTACATTAAATGGCCATCGTAACTAATATACTTATTTATATGCTGAGAGTATGGGATAAGTAAAACTTGAGTCGGCACAGCTGATGAGTCAACGGCGTGATGTGTCAACAATTAAATGCGTTTTTCTCTAAAACTATTCGCAATTTCGAAATAGAGTAAAAAGCAAATTTTATCTTCGTTTAACGTAGAAAATTAATAAACTATTTTAAAGGATAAGGATTAATACCATTATGGAAAAATATCCCTCACAATAAAAAATATATTGAAATTACTATTTTTAGACAGAAATATGATCACTAAACGTTATCCTTAAAAGATAAAAATATGCTCTCGCGGACTTTTTTGTAGATCTTATTAAGAGGAACAATACTCCAGTACATTATTTTCATGTAGTACTTACCATTAAAGCAGCGCATGCGCGAAAGTGTCTCAACGGGTAGAACTTTAGACACATTTATCGTATTTATGTTAATTTACATAAGAATGTACAAATAATAAACTATATATAAACCTTCCCTGAGAAATACTCGACCTAATGATGAAAACCGCATAAAAATCCGTTAGGTGGTTTAGAAGAAGAAGAGTTAGAAAGTTCAGACAGACACGAAAAGCGACTTTGTTTTATAAGATATAGGATTATTAAATAAACAAACAATATTAAATAAAATCCCAATTGATTAAAATTACGATATTTTAAGTGTATAACATCGGTATAGATAACCGAACTGAGATAAATTAATTATAAGCAGCAAATAATTACATAAAAAATAATAGTAATTCGAAAGTATATAAAAATTTACAAAATCATCAAAATCATCTGCCCGTTCGCGTCGGTCATACTATACCACTCGTAGGCTAGGTCATTTGGAATCAGTGACATCTTATTTATTAGAATGTTATACAGTAAACTATAATTTCCATCTAGATGAAATGCTAAAAGTGACTATTATATTTATTTTCATAAGGATGAACATCAAATTATAGAAATCATCTATTTTTTGTTGTATACAAATCTATATCGGCGCGCGCCATGTATGCATTAAGCAAACTCACATTGAGTGACGTTTTCTTAAAACAACAAACTTTGCAAGCCGTTGCTTAGCAACGCGTAGCGAAGATTGTTATTAACATGGCGGAATAAATTGCTTGTCAAATTAATTATTTTAATATATTGTTATATATCGAAAATATTACAAATATGAGAAAAAAAAAAAGTATCCTATGTTCATCCCGGGACCCTCAAGTATCTCTATATGAGTATTTTATCACAATTAAATTAGCGGTTTGGCCCTGATTGAGTAGACAGACAGACAGACAGACAGACAGACAGACAGACAGACAGACAGACAGACAGACAGACAGACAGACAGACAGACAGACAGACAGACAGACAGACAGACAGACAGACAGACAGACAGACAGACAGACAGACAGACTAGACTAGACAGACAGACAGACAGACAGACAGACAGACAGACAGACAGACAGACAGACAGACAGACAGACAGACAGACAGACAGACAGACAGACAGACAGACAGACAGACAGACAGACAGACAGACAGACAGACAGACAGACAGACAGACAGACAGACAGACAGACAGAGTTACTTTCGAATTTATAATATAGGTATGGATAAATAAAAATTAAAAAATCAGCTTCACGCTGTATCCCGCACACGTCAGGGTAGAAGAGGAAACCTAGTGTTAAGACACTCCGTTCCCTACTTTCCGCCGAATTTTGCGTGTTGAGTGGCGGAACTCAACGCCGCTCTTCGCTTCGACACCAGAGCGAAGAAATGAAAATATAAATGCATACATTTAGTGAAGTACCATATCTCTACATATCGTACCATTCACGGGGGGAACCCCCCGTGAATGATAACGTTGAAAGAAAGATTTATAGAATAGGCATTGTGAAAAAAGATTGCGCTCCATTAAGTACTTGTAGCGTGTTGTTAAAATGACTATTGGCTGGAAAATGTGTGGAAAATTGTTTTACTAAAGCCTGTTTCCACCGCGGAAGAACAATTAGCGTAGAATGCTTATTCAGAACGGACTCCTTGTAAATAACATATTAAGTTTACATTTCCAAAAACAAAGAGTTTTATATTTTGTTATTACTTAGCTCTCTGGAAAACTAAGTGAGTTATTTTCAACTATTTCTGCTCGCTCGGTCCTCTCTGCCCGAGTATTTATTGGTGGAAATACAAAAACACAATTTACTCTTGCGAGTTCAACGTGGTCCTTAATGGGCCCGTTCCGCTCGCGGTGGAAACCGAGCTTTATAATATACTTTGTAGGATGCTAGAGTAATTACTTCGAGTAATAAGAATTTTTATAGGACATTTTTCTGTAGTCTATACATCTTTAGTTTAGTTATTGTTTTTACGTAAGCAAAGTAAAGTATGATTTATTAATATAATATAAAGGATAGTGCGTATCCTTTGTTGTTAATTAACTTAACTAATATTTTTGGCAAAAAGAACGTAATATAAAAAAGTTAAAGTTCATACAAATGTAATGAAAAAAATCGTCAAAAATCAAAATGTGTATTTTTAAAGTTTCTTTTAACTTTACTTTTAACTGTATTTTTATGCTCTAAATAAAACATGATTAAAAATTGCGTTGTGAGGATAAAATGGACTCGAGAGATCACGGGTAGCCGCTGGATAGAGGCAGAGCAGGATCCGATCGTCGTCGTGGAGATCCTTAGGGCAGGGCTATGTCCAACACTCATTTTTTTCCAATAAAGTTATATTTTCTACATATTATTAATTACAATTTGGCTTTCCGACCATTGTACATCACTAAACATAATAATTTATAAATAAAATTTAATTTTATTGAAACACTTTATTATGAATATTTACACGACTATAATAAAATCTTCATTATTTATTTATTTTAAAAAATCCAGAATATAAATATAATAAAGATGGCGGAATATTTCTCTGCAATAAGTCTAAATGCACGTGGTATTCCGCAGCGCCGCATGTTTGGTCGCAATGTTCGCTCCGATTAACGCAATACTAGCCTGATGTGAATATCTGACATACTTTGCATAGCAAATTAACTTCACTATTATAATCTTCTATTATGTATAAAATAATTTAATTATTAAATATTATAATGTCATTATTATATTACGGTAAAGCACGGCATTGAGTCCGGCCACTCTACAAAATCTCTCCAGAACTGGGGGGTCCTCAGGGTTCTTCTGCCTATCCTGCTACGTACGTGATATGCAGCTCTGGCCACCTTGAAGAAAAT
Organism: Heliconius melpomene melpomene; assembly: GCA_000313835.2. Taxonomy (NCBI): domain Eukaryota; kingdom Metazoa; phylum Arthropoda; class Insecta; order Lepidoptera; family Nymphalidae; genus Heliconius; species Heliconius melpomene. Next base: position 115,573 of record HE669267.1, on the reverse strand, counting down.
GGATAAATACACTATATTAATAAAAAAACACAAAATATCAAATATTTTATCTTTATACTGCGTAGGACGTTCTTTACCTATATTATTATTCGTAATAATGATGGGCCACAAATGTTCGTATAGCAGGGCGCATGTTTTGACGCGATTCTCGCTTCAATTAATGCAAAACTCGCTTGGTGTCAGCATGTGAAATTCTTTGTAAATAATTTTCAGCACCTCTTCAATAGGTTTTTAATGGCCTTTTTAATTCTATTATATTGTCGTTTAATATGTTATTGTTATGTTATGAATTAATTATTGTTATGCTAGTGAACTAGTTATTACGTTTTATTAGGTGCGCTTGCGACCCCAAAAAAAAAAAAACAAAATCTATCAGTTGTGATTTAAGAACCAGGATCTTAAATCTGCTAGCTTTTTAATTAATAAATTTCCTTGATGTTCAATTTAACTTGCGTAATACAAATAGAAAATACACAGTATAGTATATTAAAATTACGTCGATTAAATAAAATTATATTATTTAAGCGAAAAATAAAAATAAGTTAAATTAATTACTAATCGTGCTCGATCAGTGTAATATCATAAATGTTTACTTCCAACAAGAATCAGGTCCAAAAAAAACCCAAAAAATATATAAAAAATTCAACAAAATGTAACAAAAGACTTTCGATTCGGTTTATATTCATGATCCAATAATACAACAAAATGAGGCAAGAGGCAAAAACGACGTAACAAAGGGACAACACTCGAAAGGTACTCGAGATGAGTGCATGCAAATTGATATCACTCCAGGATTGCGACAAAGTCGAGAGTCGTGGAGTGGATGCGGGGCATGTTTTATTGAATTTGACTACGGTCAAACAATCGAATGGTATTGGAAGACACAGTCGCTATGTTGTATATATATAGATTATATTATTTTTGGGGCATATTGGGGCATTTTTGAATGTTGCAGGAACCTGCGCCTCTTAAATGCTTTCTTGGTTCTAATCCTCGGATGTTAAAATTGTTATACGTATTATAAACAAATGTTTTTCTTTCCTCAATGTGAAATGACACTTTAAATTTGTTTAATTTATTTTCATGCCATTTTATAAAGTTTTCAAGATTTATTCGTCTAATACTGCTAAAGCCATAGCCACGATGGCTAAGATAATATTTTTTGTGTAATCATTTTATTATAGAGTTTGCTTAGTTTTAATTATAAAAAAAATATTATTATATCATTATTTAAAAATATATTTCAACATTAATTATTTTGTATTACACTTTAAGTCCATTGTGTGCCATTTTAGCACTCCGTAACCTAAATGCTAATAATATGCATCACGTTCCCTCCGTACGCTCTCCTACACCGTTCCCGTTCAGTAACACAGTGTATAACATACAAGTTTATTCTACCAGCAATTCGCACTTAATGAAAAGCGGCTCGAGGCACCGCAAATTTTCGCGTTGACTTATTATAGCATAATGCTGATGGAATTTCGTTGTCACGTGGCTGTTTCCGCTTTTGCCAGCTAACGGCCAACATGTGTGAACTTGGAAGTTGCGAACGTTAATAATGAACACGCTGTATATTTTGAAATTACTCTATAAATTATGAGGATGATGTTTACGTTAATGTTTGGCGGTATGTTTAGTTGTAGGTTCTATTTTAACTCAAAAATTACTCACACTTTTCGCTTAATTTTTGAGTTCTAGTATCTAACATATAAAAATAAAATAAATATAAAACAGTAATCTATATATAACATAGTATTTTTAACATATTATAATTAATGAACATAAAATAAAACGAAGAACATGAATTACTATATGTATAATTTTGTACCCATATTCCACAAACGACTCCAAGTACGAGGGCAACCAATTACGTGAGCCGGGAAAGTAAAATCAAGGTCGTTACTCGACAGTTTAACCCTGCCGCTGCCGTCGCGTCGTCGTAATCTTATAAGACACGTATTCACGTAATGAACTTCCAGAATAAGAATTTATTGAAGCATGATGATGAATTAACTGAAAACATTTATAATGTTAAGGTTATAATATTTATTATGTTTTATGAAAATTAAATGGATTATTTTGGTGTATTTCTAATGTATATATTTGTTTTCAAAATATGTCCTTTAGATTCCATGCAATTAATTTAATTCTAAATTAAACTAATTCGAAATAATATTAAAAAAATATTTATTTATTAAAAAACAATGCATTTATTTAACGACGAAATCCTAAAACATTGGAACGACCATTTTGCAGGCTACGTTTATACGTATGGCACTTGACATGAGAGCTTATCTTTGCTGTCATTTTATAAATCCACGTTTTTATATTTTGAATATGTGAAATAAAATTTTAAAATATCTCTCTGCCAGCGACACCAGCAATAATAGCAGAACATCAAAAAAGCTGTTGCTTATACTTTGTCGATAAAAATTAAATCATCCAGTAATTATGGAACGTTTCCCTTTGGACCGAAAAGGGTTCGCTGGAGTCAATTCAATTATATTTTTGGGATTTTTTTCTCGGCTTAGATAAAATTAAAAGTCCTTACATTTATTTTTCATCGTAAAGCCTTCATGAATCTTTCAGTAGCTTTAAGGAAATTTGCAAAAAAAATCACCACTGAATCGATTTCCCAAAGCATTTTCCCTTAGAATAATATTATGTTGCCATTTTACGTTAGGTATTTTTTGATGCAAAAAATAGCTTTTTCTTATATGTAGTAGATACATAAGTATTTTGCATTTAAAATATTAGAAAAATATGAAACTGGTTTTTCTCCACCTTTGTGTATGTCTTTTCGTAATGTATGTTTTATTATGTGTGTTATTTAGTGCAATAAAGAATCTTATATAATACTAGCGACCCCCTTGCGGCTTCGCCCGCTTTTACTACTGGATTATTCATATAATGTGTGTTTGCAAAGCACTTAAGATAATGTGAAAATTAATTAAACCCTAATGCAACCCGCATTTTCGTAGTTTCAATAAGGATTTTCCAATTGTTTTACACAGCAAGGATTTTTTAGTAGGTACCGTAATTTTAAATCTGTGCTACTAATCTTTTCAAGTACTTATTAAAATATTTTTAAATGACTATTTTTAAACGGAAGAAATTATAAACAAAAGCTTACCTACTAATAACTACTACAAAAAATATGAAACCAAATATATCGCGCTGAAATAATACATTCAATTCCAATTATCCAATACGTGCAAACGCATCTAAATCTTCGTTGCTATAAAGGCAGGCGGGTTTTTTTTCGAGCTTGTGGTTAATGCTGAAGAGGGTATTCTGTCCCTGATGAAAAGCAAGCACTATGTGGCTGCCTGTGAGGAAAATTAAATAGAATGCATTGGCCGGGAATCGAACCCGGGCCCGCGTGGCAGGCGAGCATTCTACCACGGAACCACCGATGACTGCTCATGACGCGCTTGTATAAGCAAAACGTCGCGGGGCGGCAAGGATGTTTTGATATTGTAACAACTTCTAAAGTACTTATTAAAATGAAAAAACAGTAAAAGACAGTTTTGATCTACATTAAATGGCCAACGTAACTAATATACTTATTTATATGCTGAGAGTAAGGGATAAGTAAAACTTGAGTCGGCACAGCTGATGTGTCAACGGCGGGATGTGTCAACAATTAAATGCGTTTTTCTCTAATACTATTCGCAATTTCGAAATAGTGTAAAAAGCAAATTTTATCTTCGTTTAACGTAGAAAATTAATAAAGTATTTTAAAGGATAAGGATTAATACCATTATGGAAAAATATCCCTCACAATAAAAAATATATTGAAATTACTATTTTTAGACAGAAACATGGTCACTACACGTTATTCTTAAAAGATAAAAATATGCTGTCGCGGATTTTTTTATAGATCTTATTAAGAGGAACAATACTCCAGTACCAAGAAACTAAAAAGGACCTCTACTGCCTTATACAACAACTATCACAGATATTACAACTTGAATTGCAGGAACGAGATATTAGGGACGTAGCAAGACAACCGTCTAAACGGGAAAACAGAGTATCAAATATTACTATTGAATTCTCAAACACATTGACTAAATATGATTTACTGGCGAGTGCTAAAAATTTCAACAAGCGGAACCCGGACAACAAATTGAATTCGACTCATCTTGGCTTCGAAGGCGCTGCCTCTCCTGTTTATATTGCTGAGCAGTTAACATCTCAATCCAAGAAACTTTTTTATATCTCAAGAAACTTTGCAAAAACTAATCAATATACCCACTGCTGGACATCCAACGGCAGGGTATTGCTGAGAAAGGGAAAGGATACTCCTCATATTCTTGTTAAAAATGAACAACAATTACATCAATTGGTCATGCTAACGACAACATGACTATATGACTGCTTTATAGTAGTACTCTTTCGCTTTCTCGTCATTGCTTTCGATAATGTTATTGGTTTGTCTTTAGTTTTAGGTTTATTTTTTGTTATTATTATTGTAATCACACATACATACATACACAGTCATGCACAACTCTACATACACCGCAACTTATTAATAATTAAAAACTTGAAATTATATCCTAGTGGCAAAATATTCAATGATATGATAAATGAAAAATATACACTAATGCATTATATAGCCTTAGTAATGTTTAGGAGTCCCTACATTCCGGTCAACTCTGTGACAATGTTAAGGACAATCGCTAAACTAAATCTGTGATGGATAATATTATAAAATTATTAAATAACGTCGACGAGTCGTCAATATCTGATACTCACATATGCACTCCCGAACAGTCTAATAAAATTTTGTGTAACAGTACCCACTATTTAAAAACATACTGTCAAAACATAAGATCCATAAATTGCCACTTTCTTGATTTGGAGGTGTTCCTGAATTGCTTCTCTTTTGATTTGGAAGTAATCGTACTTACAGAATGCTGGCTGTCCTGCGCAAAAAATGGTCAAATTCCCGAAATAAATGGTTATTCTTCTCATAAAACTACTAAGCATTTAAATCAAAGCGACGGTGTCGTAGTGTATGTAAAGACTTTCTTAAACCCAATCGTAGAAGAACTAGACTTGAACGCATCTGCTTCAGGATTATTAGTTAAAACAAAATTTGACACAGCTATCCTTTGCATTTACCGCTCACCGTCTACTGAAAATATTGACAAATTTTTAGACGCATTAAATAGCATACTTCCAACGTTACGTAAGTTTCAGTCGGTTGTTTTAACAGGAGACTTTAATATAAATATTAAGTCACCTTTGGATCTTCGTTCTCAAAATTATTTAAATTGTCTTGCATTCCACGGCTTTCTCCCTACCCACACTGTACCGACTCGAGGAAATAACTGTCTCGATCACACTTTCGTTCGTACAAAATGTAATGTCACTACATTAATTTTCGAATCAACCATCACGGACCACTACTCTTCTCTGGCATGTGTCAAAATTAAACAAGCGCGAGCCTTGGAAGTCTCTATAGTGTCTAAAATAGATTATGAAAGCCTAGACACAATTTTCAAAAACCTAGACTTTACAAACATTTTATCTATTGAAGATCCAAATACAGCGACAGATGAGCTTGTAATCTTGTTATCGAAAGTTATACAGGAACATACCACCATAATCAAACGATCTACTAGAAAAAGGATTCTCCAGCATTGGATAACAACAGGCATACTTAGGTGTATCCGAAATAGAGACGCGTTACACAAAAAAATAAATTGTCTCCTAACAATGAAACTCTCCAAATTACTTATAAACGTTACAGAAATTTTTGTACAAAGATATTGAAAAAGGCTAAAAGACAATATGACACTAAACTGTTAGAAAAATCCTGTAATAATACGAAGGCACTGTGGAACGCTATAGGAACTATAACTTACACCACGAAATTTAGACACTCATCTACTCAACTTATTCAACAATCTCACTCTCCTATTTACTCTTGTAATAACGTCAACAGCTTTTTTGTTAATATCGGGAAGGAACTTGCGGATAGAAGTAACATGCACTCATCTCAACAGTTGACAAAAACCCTTTCACATACCTATACTAACTTATCCTCCTTTGTTCTTGAAGAAACTGATAATGATGAAATCCTACAAAGTATTAACTCTCTTAGATCCAATGCTTCTACTGGGTGGGACGGAATTTCATCAACTATATTAAAAAGATACTCTGCAGCACTGACACCTGTGTTGTGCCACATATTCAATAGATCCTTTCAGGCTTCGGTCTTTCCATCTTCATTTAAAAAGGCTATCATTCATCCTATCTTCAAGGGGGGTAATGGGAACCAAGTAAATAATTATCGTCCAATTGCAGTGTTAAGCGCCCTTTCTAAAGTATTGGAGCACCTCGTCAATAAGAGACTCAGGTTTTACTTAGAGCATTTTAACATAATTTCAAAACAACAATTTGGTTTTCGTAGAAATAAATCCACAGCTGAAGCAGTTCACGAATTAACTACTTTTATTGTCACCAATCTCAATAATAACAAAAAGGTAATCACTGTATTTCTTGATCTCGCTAAAGCCTTTGACACCGTTCCCATTACAATTCTTTTACAAAAACTTGAAAGTATAGGTGTCAGAGGCCAACAACTTAAATTTTTTCAGAGCTATTTGACAGATCGGACGCAAATGGTCAAAATAGGTAACCACGTAAGTGATGAACTTCGTATACAATATGGGGTGCCCCAAGGGAGTATTCTTGGGCCAACCTTGTTTCTAATTTTTATAAATGACCTTTGCAATCTTAGTATACCAAATTCAAAAATCGTTACGTACGCAGACGACACTGCAATCACTTTTTATGAAGATTCCTGGTCGGAAATCCAAACAGTGGCTCAAACTGGTATAACACTTGTCCTTAATTGGCTACGCTCTCACACACTTACGCTCAATACTGACAAAACTAAATTTATCACTTTTTCTTCCAAACTAACCTCCCAACCCAAAATCCTATTACCCTCATAGCCCACTCATGCATCACACAATTTGGGCACAATTGCCAGTGCTCACAGATAGCTTCGGTAAACAATATAAAGTACTTGGGTATTATTTTGGACAAGACATTAAATTTTAAAGCTCACGTGGAAGCCCTAACTGGCAGAATACGAAAATTAATTTTATTTTTAGGACACTTCGATACGTTGCGAATCAATTTATTATACGCAATGTCTATTATGCACTCGGTCGATCTGTAGTGTCTTATTGCATATCTTGTTGGGGGGGGGCCTCTAAAACAGTGATGCTCCCACTCGAAATTGCACACAGAGCCATCCTGAAAGTTGCCACCTTTCGACCGATCCTTTATTCGACTACGCAACTTTATAAGGACTGCAATGTTCTTAGCGTCAGGCAGTTATTTGTGTTGGATACAATCGTACGTCAACACAAAACTCCACCCCCTAGTTAAGATAACTAAGCGACGTAAAGATAATGTTTGTCCTCTCCCTGTTATACGTTACTCTTTTTCTAAAAAATTTTTCTTCTATCTGGGCCCTTTCTTATACAATAAAATTAATACAAGTACTTCCATGTATAATCTATCTATCCATAAATGTAAAGCAACTGTCCGTTCCTTCTTACAAGAGAAAACATATGAGGAAACAGAATTATTTCTACAAACATTATTATAAACTATATTATAAAAATCTTATACTACATGCATAAAACATACATATTCATATACATACCTTACATATAACACAAATACACATACACACACACACACACACACGCACACACATCTTATATACTCACCAAAATATTTATAATATTAAAGAAATAATTAGGTTATAATATAATATGTACATTAAGACTTGTAACTCGTATAAAGGAACATTTCATTTAGTACCCCCCGTGGGACACGGCACTGTTACTCTTTACTACGGGTTACTTTGTAACCTATCTAAGAGGACAGTACCTTAACCAAATTGTAACTAATAAGTGTTTAAATAAAGATATTATTATTATTATTATTACATTATTTTCATGTAGTACTTACCATTAAAGCAGCGCATGCGCGAAAGTGTCTCAACGGGTAGGACTTTAGACACATTTATCGTATTTATGTTAATTTACATAAGAATGTACAAATAATAAACTATATATAAACCTTCCCTGAGAAATACTCGACCTAATGGTGAAAACTGCATAAAAATCCGTTGGGTGGTTTAGAAGAAGAAGAGTTAGAAAGTTCAGACAGACACGAAAAGCGACTTTGTTTTATAAGATATAGGACGTATCAATTTACTCGATTTTAATTTGTGTTCGCAGCATTTAGCTTTAACTGCTGTAAAAATTCAGTAAATAAACATCAAGAGCACAAGCTCCATTTACAAATTAAAAACATGAACTGCATGCTATCCAGGCAATACAGTTATTAAGTTTAGGTACCGACTGAAAAACTTTATAGAGCATCGAACAGTTGATAAAGGCTAACGCCAAAAACTTTGCTGAAATAAATTGCTTGTTGTGTCGCTTGTAATTCTTCTTTCACAAGACAAATCATTATTGTTGGAAAATTATGGAACTTCTATCATGTAAGTTGTTGTTTTATTTATTTTTTTAAATTTAGCTTCCATGTTGTGATCATAAATAAATTTTTTTTTTAAGTTGTAACCTAATAAATAATAGACAGCCTCGTGCTAGTATTAATATGTAATAATTACAAAAATAATATTAAATTACTATTTTGAACTCATAATAAAGACAACATTTGTATCAAAATATCCATTAAAATCTGGTAATACGCTCCACCAAATTGAACTCTGTTGAATATTTGAATATAATGAAAAACGTAATAAGAAATCGTAATTTATTTCTTATTGAAACGAGAATAATAGACGTTCACAGTTCCCGTTCCCTAAAAAGTACCAAAATTGTTCCCCGCAGCGCCACCAGGCCCGCGAATCATGATATTAACATTATAATCCAATTTGTGGCCTCAGCCGAGGTGAAACTCATTAGGAACTTTCTGCATTATTGCATTTGACATTACATCTTACGTCTCCTGTCATATTTCAGGCTGGGGTGGTGCAGACTAGGCAGGTTTAAATTTTAGAATATAAAAAAATGTATTTGTATTCCACACTTAGCAGTAGGCAGTAGGAACCTGGGGGGACCTTGTTAAGACACTTGCGTTCCACACTTACCGGTGAATTCTGAGGCATAGTGTGTTGAGTGGCGGAATTGATGCCCATTGCTTGAAAATATTAAACATTTCATTTTCCCATATGGATATCGGACTCACAAACGTCCAAGATGTCTGATGGCCTCAAAAAAATGAAATAACCAGTATACATACTACATTTATCACATGTTTTATTTTATTTATAGTAAAAATTTATTTAAGAATACATAAAGTTACCATATTGTTTTTTTTTTTATGGAAAAAGGACAAGGCAAACGAGCGTTCGGGTCACCTGATGGTGATCACCGCCGCCCACGACCCCGTGCAACACCAGAGGAGCTACAAGTGCGTAAATTGTTGAATTTGAATTTTGTTTCTACATTTAACTTCTTTATTTCAAACCCAATAAATCAAAAATCATAGCAACACTATGTGTAATTTAAAAAAAAATGATATACCGTAGGTATATATTATTGCTAGTCTAATTACTCCTTACCAACTTTCAGAACGTTCGTAGAAATCGTAAAGAAATTTTCTATATTATTATTTTAAAAGTAACAGAATATCAAAGTCCTCTGGGCACCCACTAACTAACTGTAAAAAGTAATTTCATTATACAATATTATACCTACTTGGAAAATAATGTTAAATAATTCAATAGGTTTGAAAATGTCCGACAGATTGCAATCGTCCCCTCTAATTAAAACCTTATGCATAATTAATACAGACGGATGCCGAAACAATAGCGGCGGTCCGTATCTGTTTTGAAATTGCATTTTCTATATAATAATTTACAGGGATTTATGGTTTGTAGATAAAAATATATAATTCTAACATTTTTATACTAAACTTAGAATAGAACCGTAGTGGCGCAGTGGCACAGCGTGTGACTGAAAGCTCGACAGTTCTAAGTTCGATTCCCAATCGTTGTAATGAGTTATTTAATATTTTCAAATCTTCGCTCTGGTAACAAGCCAAAGCTTTGAGTGCCGCCACTCGATCAATATATGACTCGACTCGACTCGACTCAAATGACTAAGAGGAACCTAGAAAAAACATCAATTAATGACACAATTTTTTTCCTACCCTGTAAAATAGGGATGGTAGATAAGGAAAAAAAAATATTGAGCCAAATCTTAGAGGAAAATCTGTGAAATGAAAAACACGTTTTACGTGTAATTTTTTACTAAAGCAAAGTGGATTACAATGTTAATTTTATTGATGCGGAGGCCGCTTGGGAGGAGAGAGGGCTGCGAGCATTAGTATGCTGATGGTAGAAAAAGATAAATTCGTTTCTTGAGCCCTTATTTTATACAATTCTCTACATGTCATTTGGTTATTTACTTATGTTAATCACGTTTGTTAATTAATATTATGTTGAATTAAGTTTTTTACATTGCATACATGCACCGATAGCAAAACTTTATATATAAATTGATTATAAAATGTTAAACGTTTAGATAGCAAAAGAATAGCCTAATGGTAAAAAATAAGCCAGTCAAGTTATATAATAACTATGAATGTTTGATCCTCTTTAAATTATTATGTTAATAATTCCATATCCATAAATAAAATGTTAAATAAATATTTAAAAAGCGAAGTAAATTGTTAGGTTCATATAATCCATACCTATATTATAAATTCGAAAGTAACTCTGTCTGTCTGTCTGTCTTTTACGCAATCAGGGCCAAACCACTAATTGAATTGTGATAAAATACTCATATAGATACTTGAGGCTCTCGGGATGAACATAGGATAGTTTTTTTTCTCATATTTGTAATATTTTCGATATATACCAATATATTAAAATACTTATTAACTTGCCATGCAATTTATTCCGCCATGTTTATAACAACCGCCGTTGCTAAGCAACGATTTGCAAAGTTTGTTGTTAGAAAACGTCACCCAAAATGAGCTTGCTTAAAGCATCTTCCTATTGAAAACTGAAAGTAATTTCATAAATATATTTAATAAATATTTGTTTACTTCACGCGGGCGTAGCCGCGTTCGGGTCCACTAGTATTTGTATAAAAAGTATATACTTAAAAACCGAGAGGTGTTAAAAATTACAACATTAAGTCATTACAGCCAAGCCCCACATCATACGTATTAAGTATAATCATGAATCTCCCTAATTTTGCGAGTAAGCCCACACTTAGTTTTTACCTTAAATAAGTTCATATTAAATATATTTTATTTATTTTCTTACTCAGCTCTGTTGTATATACTGTTACCGATAATTTAAGTTATTTAATTTATTTTCCTAGTTTAGTATTTAATTTTTTATATCTTCTTCCATTCCTCATACCATAAGATGTACGCAAAGAGAATTTAGAACGATACGACTTAACGATATTCGTATATCACTTCGTTCTCCAATACGTTTCATTATTACATTTTATATATGAACCTTATTTTTTTTCTAAAAAAATATTAATTTCTACACACTAGTACTTAATTAAAAAACCACGGTAAGTGGTTTTCAATTTCATATGAAATAAAAACCAGTATTCAACAAAATGCAAACATACTCGTACATTAAGTAAATGAGGTTGCCGTCTTTCATATTAATAATATAATGGCCGTTCTAAACGTGAAGTACTGGCTAACTGTAGGTGCTATATAATTAACACTTAACTAATACTATGAACCCCGTCGTGGCATAATGGCACAAGCGTGTGACCTTTGTGGGTTCGATTCCCACTCGAGAAAATGGAATAAATATTCTATATTTTAATTTCTTCGTTCTGGTATCGAGGCAAAGCACGTTGAATTCCGCCACACATCAACAGAATAAGACGGAAAGAGGGGAGTGGAGTGTCTTAATCCCCTCCCTCTGCCTACCCTGATACATCCGAATACACCATGGAGCTGTTAAGATCAGACTAACAATTTTGACCTAAAATTTGTACATATCATGTAAATATTTATTTTATATACTATATTTAAGTAAATAAAAAACTATATTTCAATTTCTATAAGCCTCCCATAGTCTTTTTCAAAATTTTATTTCCCTATTTTGTTTAAATTGCACCAATACACTAAACTTGAAAACTAGTAAATTCAGAATGGGTACTCTATTTAAAGTATTGATTTCGTAGCAGCAGCAGCAGTATTGAAATTGTTTTCGAATACTATCCTTTTATTGCGCACATATATTTTAAAAAGCATCGAATTCACCAAGAGTGTGCAGTGAATCCTTTTAAAAAACACAGAAATCCGGGCATCTAGTAACATTACCATCGAGCCAAGTTCCCGTCTGAAACCTTTGCTGATCCAACGCTGAAAGCTTAAAACACGCCCGCATTTTATTTCTACTTACTTTTAATATAATTGAATCCTAAGAACATAATGGTTTTTTTTTTCCTTTTTTTTTAGCGTCACGCTGTATCCCGCACACAGCAGGGTAGGCAGAGGGAACCTAGTGTTAAGATACTCTGATCTTCATTTTCCGAATTACTCTGGTAGCATTGTGTGTTAAGTGGCGGAACTCAACGCTGCGCTATGCCACGAAACCGAATTGTAAAATATATATATAGTTTTCATTTCCTCAATTGGAAATCGAACTCAGAAACACCGCAGACTGTTTTGACCTTTTTTCTTAATAATAAGAGTAACAATAAGCGTACGCCGTTACCTGTAAACGATCAATATGCTAATAGAAAACGTTGAGTAATTAAACACAAACTTCGTTTTACTTTTATTAACATGATTTGCATAAAGCTATATAATATGGACGGGACGAGAGTGTGGTGTTAATATGTTAAGTAATTTCCATGGTAGCGAAGAAAATCAGCAGGAAACTTTGGTTAGAATTAGAATACAATTTTATTAGTTAGTAAAACACCTCATTTAATCTAAATAAGGTTTGACATTAATTATTTAAAACCTGTTACATATAATTGAAAAGAATAAAAAAAATTAAAACCTATATATATATTATTTCTTAAAGATTCGGTAGACAATCACTCTCTTCTCCGCTTAACTAGCATTTTGTAACTAGTTAACGGAACCTAATCCTGTAATTTGTCGATTCGGACTATAGAAATCAAAATTCTAAAGATAAAAGTTTTGAGATAATTACTAATTACGCCACAGTGCAAAGGCTTTATTCTTCCAATACATATATTGCAATCGATTCCACAAATATATTCTAACAAACATCCAAACAATATCATCAATGTAATACAGCCATTCGACTTAGGGCGACGTGACACCTAAGGAGGTTGCGTGAGAACGACTATTCCGTACCTACAGAAGAAATGTCTATTTGTTAACATAAATAGGAATATACTCAGTTATACAAGCAGTCTCCCCTGCATAGCGCTCGCATCATTAGGGGAGTGCCTCTCGTAAACCACGCTTAATGGGTTTTATCTTGGACTATAAAATTTATTTACACTTCTTCTACTACATTATCGGAACCTCATTCAGTAATGTGCCTTGCGAATACGTCGATCGTCTGAAGATGATCTAGTCGAGAATATGGAAAAATATGTTAAATCTCTGCAAAATATTTCGTCTCCACAATAATGTGTTTTTAGTTATTAGCTAAAAAATATGTATATTTTACCTAGTTTTCAAATAATTTTCTTTATTTTTTTATTAATGTTTCCAGTATTGTTTTTTATTGTGAAATTTTCCACTTGTAAATATTAATTAATATAACGATGAACATTATTTTTTATTACATATATATTATTATATATAAATAGTAAAAAGGTTTCTTTATGTTGATTTGCCTGTATTACTTTATCGACCACAACGTTCACCCACCAATGTTGTTTACAGCGCGGGGCTAAAACCAAATTAATCCCAATTCCCACACACAATCCCGCAAAATATCAAGCGGGATCTGCTGATCTAAAGATATAATAGGGAATGATCCCTTGCAGGCTGCATTCCCGGGACTGTCCCTTCGGTACCATAACGACTAGTGTCGTGAAATAAATCTTGCCACCCCAGCTGAAAGGCCGCCACAGCCTCACGCTGTTGGATAAAAGGTCTTTATTTTTTCCCGTTAAAGCCTTTTTATGTGATGTAGTTTGATTGGTTAGAGTTTATTGCCAGTTGATTGCTGCTTCTACTTTGATGCCCGTTGGCCGGTGATGTGAAAATGATGAGGTGTCAAATTACATCTATTTTTATCTACCCTGTCCATGGCAGGGAAGATATAACTCAAATCTATTATAATAAAGTTATTATGTTGTCAATTTCCAAAACAATCGTTTTGGGTATTTATTTTCGCAAAAACTTTTATAAATACGATACAAAAAAACGACATGAACGTGTAAATTATTAACGAACAACGTTGTGTAAAATTGAAATAAACTGACTTAAAGCTGAGCGTGAAACGAAATTTTAATGGACACAGCGCACGAATTACAAACAAACCGAAATGCTGTGAGGATGATGCAGACAAATAAATAAAGAATCGATAGGTCAAGCCAAAGAGGAATGATTTTTGTGAAAAATGAGCTCACTTATGCCATTTACTGATTTCTTTGCTCAGCCCATTGAGGATGAGTGTCAGTCCATTCGCATTTAATCCTAAATGCCGACTGTCACGAATCCAAAAATCGATCATCATTCGATTTTCTACCAGTTGTAAAGTTTCGAAGTTTGTGATTAAAGTGTAAAGAGTAAATTGATGATTTTCGTTTCAATTATAGATAATTATTTTTCTAATATGAATCAAATATAGGTACCCTAACAACAAATGACGCCATATTTTTTTGTCAATTGTATAAAATTTTCTTCTTTTTCACGTTGTCTATCTAGATACATTTAAGATACCATCCTACCTTTTGAATGAGCGCGTTGATTTAGTGTTCGTTTTAATATCCACGCACATATTTGAAACGTTTTCATTTACCTTGTTTGCTTAAAAAATGCGCTATTGCATGTCGTCTCTAAGCATTTTTTCCCTGGTGACTTCAGATTTTTTTTTATATGAAATCATTAAGCATTAATATAATAATACAATAATACAAAATTAAATTTAAACTTAAAAGTAAAAACATATATAACTAATGACATCATATACCTATCTATATTATAAATTTAAATTAAATATGTCGTAAGCATCCTACACGCTTACCCCATTACGTACTTCTATCTTCTACTTTCTGGTGTAATTTTGCATTCAACCCATCGTAAGCAATTTGACATTCGTTTATCTTCATAACGTATCTGCAATGATGCTTTTGGGGGACCTGATACTCCACCCTTTATTACAGTAAATTCAAAAATGTTTGCTCTTGAACGATAAATGATTATTATAACCGCAGAAATTTACGTTAACTTGGAATAAATAATCGGTTTTTGTATTTTTACTTGTCTCATATATTTTGTCGAGTAAATTTCAAAAAACTAAATCAATTATGAAAACCCTGTATCAGAGTAGGCAAAAGATGAGTGGAAACCTAGTGTTACTTATAATAAAATTGTAACTACTAGCTATAGGGTGATAAATGAGAAAATTGTGTTTGTCGATCTCATATTGATCGATTTTAGTGCAGTTTTCGCTATTGTATTAAAGCAAATTTTTCTCAACATTTAGTGCATGTTTCATTTAAATCACTTCTTAAGTAAAAAAGTTATTACAATATAAAATATTTAGTTCGACAAAATTGCTATAGGTATTTTTTTTATTTAATTGGCTAAAACTTTCATTTGAACTAATATTTGATGTGTGGCGTGATAATGTTATAAGATAACGAAAGTAACTTAGCTTAGTTGATAAATAATAATAGTATTTCTATCAGACGAAGCCGATAGCGGGTCGCCAGTTCATAATATAGGAAAGCACATACAAATGATTATTCGTGAAATAAAATGCAAAATTATGAATAATTCAAGAGTAAAATTTCACTAATAAGCACTCATCGACATCGAATAAGCCGTCGTCGATCGATGTCACGAAACAAATGACTTTATCATAATCAACTTGTTGCCGAAACCGAAGCTCATTACCGGACGCGTTTACCTGCTGCCTGCCGTTTAATGCCCATTACGAATAATTGTGGGGAAATAATTGAATTTTTATCTCTTTAAATTTAACGAATATTTGTTACATATATTTAATTTTTGGTATAAATGTCTGATTTTATATCGTGTAAAATTTGTAATTATTTTCATTGATTTTGATATGCCATTATGTATGGAATATTAAATTCAGAATTTATTAGCCCATATGAATATGTCATATTCTTAAATGAACAGTTTTTTTAAAACTTTCCTTGTTGAGTAGCGGAGCTCAACGCCGTGCTTTACCTCGTTACCAGACACCACTCCACACCCACTCACCACCTGTCGCGTTTACAGTCGCCTGCTCGTGCCCCTGCCCCACGGCTGACCTCTAAAATGGAATACAAGTGTCTTAATGGTAGCGAGGATTTTAACACTGGGTTCCCAGGTTCCCTTTGCATGCTATGCTATCTACAGGATATAGCTAAAAAAAATGAAAAATACTATTTCTTAAAAAAAAACCATAAATAATTTACTTAAACCTAGTAAGAAGACTTTGAAATTCGCAGAGACCGCTCAGTATAGAAATTCTGTATTTTTAGTGAAGACGTTTCTCTTCTGTTAAGTTTAAAGCTACATTTGCTGCGGTACCTTTTAATATTGTCGCAGAGGTCAGTCGATACTATTGTAGATTGAAATATCTTTTTATATTAACATATCTGTAGGCGGAGGGGACTTAGTGTCATGGTTCTCCGTTCCCCACTTCAAACTTTACTTAAATAAATTTATTATCATATTTAGGATTTTTCTGGCTTCGCTAAAACATGTATACTCCCATACGCGGAATACAATGTAAAACTGAAAAAAGTGAAATTTGAATAACCACCTCGATAAACTCACATATTTTATCATGAATTTAAAAAGTAAATGTAATATTTTTAAATGCTAGTTATTCAAATCTATTGTATAGTTAAAATTAATTAACATCTCATTAGTGAATTACAAAACATATTTCTATGCGTTTCAAATATCATAATTAATTTGATTTACACATTTGTTGTGTTATTATTTTGTATTAAAATAGTACCAGTATTTAATTTATATCATTTTTCGCCATTGCAGCGCAAAATCTCAATGATCAGGAGATGGTCGTGAGTTCATATTCATTAACATGAAAAAAATATATATTTATTTTCACTATGTGTGTACGTATAAGATTTTTTATCTAGCCACGCTATCATATTATGTCAGTATATGAAGCTTATTAATAAATACTATTTAATTATTATTTTTTTAATTACCAGAAGTGAAAAGTTATTTATTAAATCTCTCATTAAATAATAATTTATATGAATATGTTTAATTTGTCCAATTTTATTCGGAATTTTAAGGAATTTTATCATTACGTATAATAAAAGAATAAATAAGGTAATAATAAAAAGCAGATAAATGTTTTTATTTGTTTATTTGTCGTTTGTTTCAATGCATTATATATTTAAATAAGTTTCCATAACAAAAGTTTAAAAGTAGTATGTATAAATAGTCTTAAGCTATCACTATGACTGTACTATCGACTGAATAGGTATATTTGTTTGGTTATCAAGTAGGCATAGTTGTATGAAACGTATATGAGATATATAGAAATGTTAAAAAAGTATATCGCAAGGTTAATTTCAGCTATAACTTTATATTTTTTTATGGTTCTGAAGTTACTAGCTCGCTTAATGGTTAGGCAATTAAGTTATTATTGCTTTTTAATTTTCAGGCTTACCTTATAGTAATATTTTATGTACATTATACAACTATAATATAATAATAATGATTTTTATATTTATGTAATATAATAAATAGCTTGATATTTATTTTATACTTCGAAATAAATACGTTTTAAAATAAGTACCTACATCGTACGCTTTTATGACAATTAATATAATTTATATTTTAAATCAGCTTCACGCTGTATCCCGCAGACAGCAGGGTAGGCAGAGGGAACCTTGTGTTAAAACACTCCGTTACCCACTTATTGATTAGTATTATGAGACGTCGACGTTAATATTTAATAATCAAGACAGTTAAAATATATATTGTAAAGATAATTTGAATTACCCGATAAAATTTAGAACAATTGAATTTTATTATTTTAGAACTGTCGCACGTTTCATAACTATAATCGTCATAATAAAATAAATAATTGAGCAATCCTAATAATAACTCAAAACAAATAAAACAGCTAGTAACTCCGAACCACAAGTACATACAATTAATATTCCCTAAGTATAAAAATATTAATTTAATATCTTTCCAACCAAACGCTTCAAATAAGTCTCATGAAATGAATCTACAAAAATAGCCAATAAATAATGTACTTATTTCATTTGTACCCCTCACCATCAGAGCAGCTGGTTCATATATCTATATTATTAATATTTCCACACTAGAATATTTTCTTTAGAACAGAAAGAACATTATAATATCTTTAGATTAATTTTCTATTATTAAATAGAAAATTAAAGTAAACTTATTCATATCTAGTAGTATTATTAAAAAAAACAAAATGGCTCACAATTCCGCTATATTTCTAAGAAAAACAATAATAATAATTAGTGTATTTTTTTTTAATATGTGCTAAAGAAAAAATTCTAGCGCTCTTTACAGATAGGCTATGATTGTTCTAAGCAGTACATAAACATGTTATTTTGATTTGTTCTAAATACAATTATATACTATAACAATGATCCAATAAAGGTTAACGTATTATAGTATTTCAAATTATTAATCTATATTGCTCATATTTGTACAAAGTTTTCATGTTTGGTGTTCTAATATTGAAAATATGAATATTATATATGTATGTATGTATTTTTTTTTATTTCTAATTAAATGTAATTTACAAGTCGATTGTTATATAGAGGAACTAGAAAATGAAAATGATAAAAGGCTTATAATAATTATTTACATACATTTGTGTACGTCAAAGTTACCTTACAATAATTAATATAAACTAAAATACGCAAACATAACCCTAACAGCCGTCAGCTTTAACTCCGCCGTAATCAAAGGGATAATTATAATAAAAGGCCAATTTATAAAACGTCGTTATGACTAAACAATTTAAGTACAAAATCGAAAATGTAATGTATGTAGATTATTTACACGTCTATATACAAAGCTATCACATATTACAGTTTTAATCACTATTTACATTATTGCAATATTCAATGTCTCCGCCGATCACAATGCCGGAGAGTAGAAATTACTTCCATATTGTCCATATTTGTAAGTTTTTGTTAAACATACACTATATGCGGTTTTTCTGGCGTTCTGTGGTGAGGGATAGTTTCATACGCAAACTGTTGGTAAATATGCTCTTCACTGTCTTCTTGGTAATATGAGTTTTTGTCCATACTGTGCCAAGGAGGATTTAAGGAATGAAAATTATTAGCTACTGAAGAACCTATCATAAGATAACGATCAACGTCTCTTTTGTTATCTTGCTCTTTACTACGCGTTGAATAACCTAAGCCGTTGCCCAATTTGGACACATCACCGTTTAACATAACACTGTTCATCACTTGTTTCGATTTATCACCTTTACACCGCTTTAAGGGTCCCATGAAATAAAGGACTCCACCGACCACGCTTATGATTATACTCACAGTTAGCACCACAACCGCAACTATCACCCAACCGCTTGAACACCCAAATTCTGATTCAGGAATTTGTATAAATATAACACCGTCCAAATGCTTTGGTGAAGAACATTTAACTTCTTCATAGTCAATTTTAAGAACGGTGCTCACATTTTCAGACTTTTTACTCCGCAGTTCCCTATCTCTGCCCAATTTCCACAACCATAAGAGAGAACAGTTACACACAAATGGATTACCAGATATTTCAAGTTCTAGTAATGTGTCGATTGGAAAATGAGAAGCTTCAAGTGTTTCCAGTGCATTGTTTTTCATAAATATATGTGTCAGTTTCGGATTACCATGAAATAGCCTCGGTGGCACTTCTCGTACTTTTATATTTTCATTCATCCATATTTTTTGCAAGTTTATGTTATCTACAAATGCTCTGGAATCAATTTTTTGTAAATCGTAAAGACTGCTCAAGTGCAGGTGCTTCAAATGAAAAAGACTTTGGAAAGATAACGACGTAATGTTTTGAAAAAAGTTTCCACTCAAGTATAAATGCGATAAGTTAGTGAGTTTTGAAAGAGCTGAAGTAGGAACCGATGTGAGGTTGTTATCACTTAGATCCAAATGGCGTAATGAAGGCAAATTATGAAGTCCCATCTGATCGATATTTTCAATCACGTTATTTTTCAAATCCAAATATTTCAATTCTTTTAAATATGGAATACCATGTTTTTCTATTTTTTCAATTAAGTTTTCGGAAAGATCCAATACTTCTAAACGAATAATAAATATCAAATTTGTTGATGGAATTTCTAATATGGAGTTATTTTTCAGCGATAAAATTTTCAAAGATGTTAAGGGTTCGAATGTATCACCCTCAAAATTTACCAGCATGTTATTTGACAAATCAAGCCTTTCAAGCACTGTGAGATCCTTAAATGTCTGCACGTTAATGTTCGATATATCATTGTTTGATAGATCTAAATCGATCAATCTCTTTAAACCAACAAACGTATCTTTGTCTAATCGTTTGAGCGCATTGTGACTCACATTCAAATGGGTCATCTCCAAATTATTATCAAAATTTTTACTACCTAAGTCTTGTACTCTGTTGTAAGAGATATCGAGTATGGTGAGTTGCGTGTAGAAAGCGAATGTGTACAGAAGATTGTCGATAGAATTGTGGGTCAGATTGATGTGAGTAGCTTCGGGATTTAGTTGGATGGGGACGATTTCTAAGCCAGCATTCGCGCAGGATGCGGCCCGTAGCGCGTCGTCGCACGCACATCTTGGGGGGCATAGAGTTCTTGCAGCAGCTCCACATGCCCATACTACAACTACCACCAACCAACGGCACTTTTCTACGCCACGTGAGCCCATAACATCTCATGTATCCGCCACCTGGGACCTGTAAAGAAATACATTTATATTAATTCAAAATATTTGATAATAAATCTAAGTTAAAAATAACTTATATAGGGTAGAGCAAAACAAATAATTTTGATTTCTGATTTATGTTGATATTCATCATATTTTATATTTATATCTTTTATATTATTTAACAAGATATATCATAAGTTACATATTAAGTACATATTAAAAAATATACCTATAAAAATATCAATAATTCTACAAACTAAATTTGAACCCATAACTAATGCAAAATGACTCTAGATGTGAATAAAAATAACGTGTAAAATATGTTTGACTGTTAAACATTATCACATAACAACATCTAAGGAAAACTATAAAAAATCCTCGTGAATGTTTCTAAAATGTTTCGGCCTGAAATTGTAGGGTCTAAATGAGCCCGATAAGAGATAGTGTCGCAGTAAAATGCTTCTCATTTCGGGCCTATTTTCACAAAGACAAATAAATTTTGTAACTTTATCGTAAAAAAACATTATTTGTCGAATTACGAAGATTTACGTGTAATAATGTGAGCAATTACTTTCACCCTTTTTCTTTTTCATAATTTTATCCTTACAACATAAATTTTCATATAAATATAAAGGTAAATTGTTGTCCTTTATCGTCGGGACTACGGAATAGACGCACGTGACGCGGGGCCTAATGTTACGGCTAGTCTCGTATTCGCCATTCCGAGGAAATATTGCGTAAGTTTATTTATTATTCCGCGGCCCGCAAGACGAATGTCCTGCGAAAATGGATACCTAAACCCGTTCCTTTAATCCGCCGCCTAAGCGATACCTCCACAATACCTTCTAAAATGCTCCGATATTTAACAAAGGAGAATTTGGTACTTTAAATTAAATGTTCGGCTTTACAATTCGACGGAATGTATAATGAATAGCACCGTAACATCTGTTAACGAAGGCGAACGATCTCGAAAGTTTTCACGCGCGGGAATAACTAATTGCGAAGGTTGGAATTCAATTTATGGGTTCTAGTAAGCCTCCCGGGAGATCACGCCATGCCAAAGTATTAATAATGCAAAACAGTGTCACGGAAAGTTTTTGATTCCAAATGCAAATTGAATTAGGAAATAAAGTCAGGAATATGGCGCTTGTCCCGACGCTTTGTCAGTTATCCTTAAGCCGGTGTTAAATGTATAATAAATTGTTTATGCCATGGGTGTGCCGCTTATAAAACAATATGATCGTTATATTCGCTGGAAATATTTATATTTTATATTTAAACAAATTTAGTAAGAATATTTGAAGATAAGGAGAATTTTCAGTAGTAATAATATCCTAGTAATAAAGTGCTAAGACTCTCACAGCCTAATACATAAGGTAACATCAGTATATTACAAAATTAAATAATTGAAAATCATATCTAAAAACCAATGATTAATCAGAGAATTAAGGAGCAATACGATAGCACCCGATGTGAATGGATTACCTGAGTTCGTCTAAATTACAGAAACCATACATACACGGTACGCATAAGATTTCCTTTTGAGAACAGATTAATTTTATTATATTGAAATGTTAAATACAATTTAATTTTAATAAAAAAAATACTTTTCGTTATACCTACTCAGCGTAACTCTTCAAAAGAGAAAGGAATTCTTCAGGGAAAGAGGCTGCGATGGCGCAAGGGCACAAGCAAGCGACCGTAAACGCGGCAGGTTCTGGGTTTAGCGCGATTCGCACTCGTGGACATGAAATATTAAATATTTTCATTTCTTCACTCTGGTAAACAAGCAAAGCACGGCGTTAAGTTCCGCCACTCAACACACAATGCCTCAGAATTTTGGTACATCATTTTCTTATTTCGTCCTTAACAACAAATTTGTATGTCAATTGCACTTCACTCATAATTCAGCATTAGGTCGAAGGTGATCGTGGCTAAGCGGCGTCTATAGAGAGGCGAGAGGCACGCCCCCCATTTCCGAGCCTATATTGTTCAAGCGGCACTCTTTTGTCTTTTAATTTCCTGTCCGCCAGAGCGCGCTCCCGTCATGAATTTCGCCTTCGTGAGCATCGTTAACTTGTATCGGCCTTTGTTGTTACCTATTGAACTTTTCCATTAGAAACGTCATCGATCGGAACCGCTAAATTTGTTGGAAAAATGGAAATTTTTCCAACAAAAATAGCATCCGCCCCAAGAAATGAGAGGCTCTTTTTTTGTTTTAATTTGCCTTTCATTATATCGAATGTGAAGAAAACTTTGTTTTGATTTCGCTTCTTAAACGCACTGGTAATGGAATTTAAATGTTTTCTTATTGAAAACTTCTGGAACGCGTTTGACATTTAGATGAGGGATTTCGATAAGTCTAATGGACTTTGAATTCTTTTGCAACATTTATTAAATACGATTTGGAAGTTCCTAATCATAAAATCTGTAGAAATGAACAAACCGTAAAATTTTAAATCTGCTTAATAAAATTATATACTGATATATAATAAAGCAATTGTACTTCCAAATTCCAAACTTTATACATAATTTGGGCGCCCAATAACAATTAACATATAGAACCGAATATAATTCACTAAACACCTCGTCCCCAGAGCAAATTCAATATCGGTATATCTAATGCTCACCTATTAATAACAGTTAGCATCATCGGGCTATTTAAATTATCAAAACTATCCACTTACTCCTTTCTAATTGTTGACGAAGTAATCAACATTGAACGTACCCACTAAAGTTATCACGGTGTTAATACAACTTGAGACATTACTAACACAAAGGAGGGTTTACGAGGGGAGGGACAATAAAGGCAGTGTAAAAGTCGGCTAACCGCTCCTCTCCCTCAGAATTATCTGAGATCTCGCCGTTTTCATGGGTTGCTTGAGTCGTATGATGTTATTTTTTAAGTAATCGTCGATTTCAAATGGAATAGTTAAGTCTAATAAATAAGGCTTCCCCTGCCTACCCTGATCTGATTTTAATATTTGCACTTGCAACCAAAAAAGCTTTTGGTTTATTTCTAGGTCATTTTTATATCAGAAAAGTTAAAAATCATGGTCCTTTCCACATATTAGTTTTTGGTTGATGTAACATATGTGTATTTAAGTTTTAAAAATACCTCTTGTAATTAAAAAAACCTCTCTGCAGAACAGGAGGGTACCTAAATACAAATTAACAGTATAAGATATTCATATTACATACTCCGCCATAGTATTTGCTCTCTAATATCTCGAGTGTTATATTGTTCTAAGTGGTATATGAGGAAACTTTAGCAACTAAGAAATGTTGCATACAACAAACAATACCGCTTCAATGACAATTCAACTTACTAATTAGAAGTACAACACTAGTACTACAGTTATTTACAACCTACATTAATAAAAATATAATTAGTAAAACGATAACATCATAAATTATTACTCGTTAAAAACACAAAATCCAATATATTTTCATAATAACGTAAATATCCTCACTATTTCAGTGAGTCGATCGGTCTTTGGGGTCATTTTAATTAAGGCGATATGAAAGTTAATCTAAATAAACGATGATAAAGTGTCCACACCCTATTTCGCGGCGGCCAACAAATTAATGTTGCTAGGGAGAACACCTGACAATAGTTACGCTTTCTCGATATTGATTTTGTAATCAATGCCAGATTAAAGAGCTTTCAAAGCTTCCACGCAATTAAAAACAGATTCATTAATTATAATAACAAAATTAATTGCATCATTATGGAAAAAATTATAATTGATATAAAAAAATTTACAAAGAATTTTATACATCTTATCAAAACCGCAAAAATGTCACGTCGTTAAACAAACAATACAAAAAAAAATTGGCACAAAATATCTCTTTAGTACCATCGCAACCCGAGCTTTAAGCTGAGAGAATAAAAAAAGAAGTTCCCCGAACAAAACGTCTACACAATCTCATTTTCTCTTTCATCGCAACAGAGCGGGTCTTAGTGAATCAGGCTTCTCTATGGCGCCTTTATAAACGCAATAATGAGCAGTGCTAAGACGGCATTCATCCGTGAGCCCTAACGAGAAACGATGAATCGTCCATGAGGCGAGTACAAAACTTAGCCACTTGGCCCTGTAATGTGCTGGCTGGGGCACGCCTTACTTGCCCGCTATACTTGCCAAAGGGCTTTTAGCGAACACCAAGTTGTTTTCACTTTGACTTTTATCGTTTGGATTACCCTCGATTCGCCTCGATTGGATGCTACATACGGATGAATAGTCAATGAACGAATTCGGGCCAAAGCAAAATTCACAGATTAAAGGACGCTTGTTTACAACTAACCCGTTTAGGAAGTGATATCTTTACAAAATCAATACTATATTCAAGAAAAAATAATGGAATTTGCAAATTTGCAAAATATTATTTTTGTACATCTAATGTTTTATTTTAGACGAAAAAGATATTTTAACTTATATAAGAAATATCTCTTTCATAAAAAAATAATAATTATGAAATGTAGTAAAATTTAAATGATAAAATTGAAAGTTACGACCGAAGAAAAGATATTAAATATATATATAGGCCTTAAATGGATGAAATGAAGAAATGCTATTTTAATGGAGGTTACGAGAAGAATTGCAAATGACGTGCTTGCGTCGGTGATATCTCCAGAATCGGGCTTTAAGCTTGCCAAATGGCGGTAGACTAATGAAGATTCACGGCATTTGGGAGGAAATACTGAAAAATTAGTCAAGCTTATCGACACCGCATCTTTAGTATGTTAGAAAGGCTAAGTAATGAAATAGATCAGGAGATGTCGGGTGTATGTTATCACTAGGCCATTAGACTCGCTACTATAGCACCCGAAAAAAATCCCTGGGATTTCAAATAAGATACTTAGCGGCTCCATTTTGGTTATTAAATTGAGTGAGCTTTAGGAAAACGAGTCGCGGATATATCCTCACTCCTTACATAGTGAGAAATCGGCTTGTCCAATAAATACAACCTCCATAAAGAAAGCCCAATACTTTGACGCTGTTCAATATTCATGGAGCCTTTGAGATAAAAATTTGCAACCTCTTATGGCGTATTGCCAATTGGAAATAATGAAAATGCTCGTTCCTCCAATTTCAAGGAGTGTGAGATCTTATTACCCTAATGCAAAGTAATGTGAGTCAAATGTTGACAATGTAAACCTTGGTAGATTATTTTTTTTGAACTGAAACAAAATTAAGAGAATTTCTTTTTTAGTTAAAAATAAAATAATAATGACATGTACTTATGGGTTTTTAAAATTGTATAAAAAGTTAAAAATTATATTTTAGTATACTTTTGATTTGTGGTAAAAGAAAAAAAATATTGATAACAAATATTACAGCTTTAAATTAAGCAAAATTCAAGTCTTTTTAAATTTTTTAATAATAATGACATGTACTTATGGGTTTTTAAAATTGTATAAAAAGTTACAAATTATACTTTAGTATACTTTTGATTTGTGGTAAAAGAAAAAAATATTGATAAGAAATATTACAGCTTTAAATTTATCAAGTAACAAGTATTAAAATTACGCAAAATTCAGATCGATAACACTGTGGCTACACAAAGCTGTTCCCGTAAGCCAGAGTCCCCGGAAGCGTAACTCACAACAAAATCCTACGTTTCAATACCCCAACCCTATTGCAACATTGAAGGATTCGTCGGATCCCCACGGCACGAGACGGGGTTAGGGCACTCGGCGACGGTAATGCGTTTTACGAATGAATGAGCGTATGAATGGCAGGATTTCATTTCGAACTAACTATTCAGTCGCATAAAATGCAACCGTTGCGCGTTGCTTCGGAGCGAGTTTTTGCAACGGACCGACGCCGGCGTCGAGATTATCCGCCACCTCACGTTTGGTGCTGACGATAAATTCACAATACGTTTTACTGTTCCCTAGATTTGATAAACAATACGAGAAGTAATAAAGATATTACTTCTATTCCGTATTGCTTCGAGCTAGAAAGGTTACGTTGCAGTTTTACGATACATAAAATAAAGAGCCGAGTAGAATATGTTTAAGATTTACGAACGTAAAAGTACTATATGTAATACGGGAGTTATTTTATTGCGTACTAGATATGTATATGAAAAGAAATTTGATTCCAATGATTAAAGGGTGAATAAAGTCTATTTTTTTTGGGATTTACGTAGCTACAAACGAAACCGATATGTGGTTTTAGTTTTGTAACCTTTCGAGTGGAATATTGAAGCGACGTTTATATATCACCTTGCAAATCTATTCGGAAATGGTTTACGATGCTCAAAGGCAATAGTTGATTTATTCGATTTGCTCTCTGGACACTGATTGCAGCTGCGATTTCCCAAATTGATTTTGATTGAATTGAAGCATATGAAAAAATGTTGATGGCCCGTATATACGAGCACGGGCATGTTGAAGAAATTAAAATAGCCATAATGAGAAAATTTTATCGCTTATTGGGGCTGTCATAGCGCAGGAGCACAAGGATGTGACTCTAATGCAAAGTTGTGAGTTCGATCCCACTGGCAAGAATGATTTATTATGTATCAATATTTTCATTTCTTCGCTCTAACACCAAGGCAAGAGCCCAGCGTTGAGTTGAGCGGAAAATGGGGACGGAGTGCCTAAACACTAGGTTCCCTCTGCTGTGTGTGAAGCTAATTATATTTTTTGATTTAATTTTTAAAGTATATCAAAAAACGTTAACGACTCGTGTATACGAGCACGACCACGGGCACGAGCCATAAGAAATTAAAAGAGCCATAATAAGAAAATCCTATCACATATTTGTTAGAGTATAGCGGGTGTGCATCCTGCGTGTGTAGTAAAAACATGAATGAAGTTACCGTAAGACGGATCGCTCTGAACCTGCCTTATCGCTGTCAGAAGCTTCCGGAGGTCATTGTACTGGCCGATAGCTGTCGTATTACGTTATTGATGCTTCCGCCGCCGGAGGAATTACGCATATAGCAAATATAATGTGTTAATTATATAATTATAAAGTAATCTTTGAGAACAACTTTAATTAACATTTTAAATTGCTAAATTCTTAGATATGTTATTATACCTTATTTATGTTTGTTAGCGTTCCGTAATTAAATATGAAAAATTAGACTTGGAGTGACTCTCCTATCGTCACTCTGCATACTATGTATAATGCAAGAGATGCAGAAAGCGAAGCTAGAATTGTCTATTTATGACATATCTTTTAAATAAAAAAAAATATTTTAGAAATAGGTATTGCTACTTTTTACTAGATTCATTCATTAATATTTGTAAACAGATTTTATTTCGTTTAAAATTCTGCTTTCATAGAAACATGAAATTTGTCTTTTGTAAGCCAGTTCTACAAAGTAACGGGATTGATTAAAATAGTTAAGTAAGACTATTGTGTCCGTGCGCTCTGAAATTTAACAAAACTTTTTTAATTCCGCTACCTCCCGCACATAAGACAATCCGATCCCATTGAGACACTTCGGTCCCCACTTTCCGCGGAATTTTGAGACATTGCATGTTAAGAGGAATCGAATCCACACCCGTCGCATTTACAGATGCACCTTGTCTCCTCTGCACCACGACAGTCTCAACAGTAAAACAGATTCATAGTTATGTTAATTTACAATTTCCCATAAAATTTTAAAATGTGTTTTTTTTCTAGTTTCATGCTTTATTTTGCTTACTAGCTTCTGCTTTTTTTTTGTTTCATCCTGTATTCTGTAGCAGGGCCGGTAGGATCGGCCGAGGAACCTATTATTAGAACACTTTGTTCTTAACTTTCCATTAATTTAAATGCGAGGTTCCTCGATATTCCGCAATATCTAGTCAATTGTTATAATTATGTAACCGGACAGAAATGCTATTCAAGCACTTGAAAATAAGCTCGCAAAAAGCAAAATTGTCAAAGATATAACACACTCTCTCAACCTTATAATGTTAATAAAAAATATACGAGTATACATTATTTTATTAAATAGATAAATACATAGAAAATTTGTATTTATTTCTCAATATAAATAATTATGTCTCTAGTTAAACATTTCGATAGAAAGTTAAAAGGTGGACGCTATACCAACCTGTAAAAATTAATATGTTTACATTAAAATAATTAAAATGCCATACATCCTAGTACAGTAGCATGTATTTTATTTAGAATTATTTTCAATTTTCACAACTTGCATAGTTCTCGTATAGGCTTTCATTCAAATTAAATATTAAAATAAAAAAAAAGCCTGAATTAAAAAATAGAAACATTGCATATACGGCCCTAATAAAATAGAGACTGTCACGCTAGTCTACAATATATTATAATATCAATTCTAAGCTAAATAACTATTAACAAAATTATTTATATTATGTAGCTATCATTAATTTTATTTATTATCGTTAAATATAAGAAATTGATATGGAAACGATCATTAGTATATAATTGCCTTCGTAACATTTAATATGATAAAATCGAAAATTTGTTCCCATAAAGGTACAGTAAATATCAAAATATACGCGTATACTATAAACTCCCACGAGGTTCTCAAAGTCTACCACAGTGGCCGTACTCAGTTACACGTCGACCTATCTACCCTAGACAACGTGCATCGATTACAATAAATTAGATCACGCCAATATGACATTTATCACGTTGTGTTAAAACCTTATTTAGTTTCCACAGTTTTAGAAGATAAATGTGTGAAGCATGCGGTGAGCTATACAAGCAATATGTGAACCATCGGGGGGCTATCGTATATCAGACCCGGTATATTAAAATTTTCAAAGCCAAATGGATATGGACCATGAAACCACAGATTGTAAATTAATAAAAATACAAATAAATCTGTTATCGATGCATCTTGTTAAATGGTTTGTAATGGCTGTTAAGAGCCGAGCCGAAGAGAGCTCAAATTACATTTTACTTGTAACTAAGAAAGGAGAAATTTGATCATTTTTATTATCAAAATCTACATTTCATAATGATTTTTTGAATTTAGATGGAATTTAATTGAATGCTACATTCCCTAATTCTAAAACATGAAATATAACTAGCAAGACGCGTCAGTAAATAAATAAAATAAATAATTTCGTGTTGTGGTCTAAAAAACCACTAAGAGTTCCGTTCGGATCAAATGTAGATTAAGCCAAATTCAAAAGGTTCCCACCGTTTCGCTTCACCGCCCGTGAATATACCATTTTAAACTCCCATAATTATTTTTCTCGTGAACCAATACAACAATTATAACATTCGTTACGATCTACACTGATTTAGGTCCATATAAAACGTGCTGTGGAAACTTCATGTATTGGAATTAATCAAAGTTCTTGAGATTGAATTCACACCTAGCTGTTTGTAATATCATAGTTGATTGTGTGGAGTATCTATATAAATTGCAATAGTTTAAATGAAATTCGGAGTTTTTTATTTATGTTTAAGATCATTCGAATCTTGATGTTATATTAGCGTACTTCGCCTATTCGGTATTCAAGTAGCAGGAGGTGTAAAAAAATATTTAAAAAATCTAGATTTATTTTAAAAAATATATTAATTTATAACGATTGAGCTACTGCTGAAAAAAATATTTTTGTCTATATATGAAAATATTATGTACATTTAAAATCAGTTTATTAGCTTTATTTATAAACTCAGTGTTCTGTATTGTTATTTTTTTATATCGTTACAAAGAACTTATTGAATAACTTCCTAAATTATTTTCTTCCAATTCTATCTCTATGATAATTCATAGATGAATACTTTTTATTTTTAATAATATTTACTGATTTTTTATATTTTATAATTCATCATTTGAACTTTCCCCAAACGTTACCTATTTCAAAAAATACACTCATATCCGACTCTCATATTTCCAATTCACTATACCACTATGAAATTTCCAACAAACGTCGACATCACTGAAAATTCCCTTCACACACAGTTAACGCTAGCGAACGTCCCAACTTGTCGTGCAAGTACTGAGACATAACAATATAACAAAGAAACTATATCCCGAGTCTCGCCCAGGTACAAATACTCCTCATTCCAATTCACGTCAAGTCCTCGTATTTGTAATTCAACACGAGGTCCCCGCGCGACGTATTGTTTCACCTGGAACCGCTAAAGGGGAAGCTCTTTGTTCATAAAACATTTATTGGACGCGAATCGTTAATGAGCAACTCGCGGCGGCTTTCAAATTAGGCAAGTGGGGCAAATGGTGTGTCCTTGACAAACAATATGCTTACTACTTGCTAGGGACTTGACACGTCAGACATATATAATTAAATAGAAATATTAGTTTTTATTTTAACGCCGCGACTATAAGTTCCGCCATTCAACACGCAATGCCTCCAGAATTCGGCGGAAAGTGGAGAGTAAAATATCTTAACACTACGCTCTCTCTGCCTACGTTTAGAGGTTTATTCTGTACTGTTATTGTAGCTCCAGCTACTTATATTAGTAATGGCCTGCGACGTTAAATAAGTAAATATTTACTGCTGTTCAGGGTAAACAATCTTCATATCAGTTTTGTTAGATAACGTATAAAAATTTCAAATAGCGCTAGTATTTGAACCCTTTTCAAAGGGTGCGGGTTCATTCCCGCGTTCCTGTGTTTTCTAAAGAAGTACTTAGAAACATAGATATATATTATTAAAATTCACAGGCTAATTATAATTAACAAGAAACCGAAATTTAATTACAAATTAGATAAAATAATCTAAAACTTCATCCAATCGATGGAGATAATACAAAGACATTACGCTGCCCCATTGGCAACGCTCGTTAACGAACCCTGTCATTAGAAACTTAGATTACACGAACGAATTCCACTTCGATATATAGTAAGTAATTTTGAATCAACTGTAATTTAGTATAGAGCGTTGAGATGACGACCGACGACCGACTTCTAGGTCCGAGAATGTTCAAGGCTCTTCATCAAAGGCGAATTGAGGGTTTGAGGGGTGCAATTGGGGAGGGGGAGGGGCGATGGCTTTATGGGACAATTTGCATTTACACGAGCCCAAGCACAGATTACGCAAGCACTTATCCGCCTGCCGAAATGAGGATCACCTCTCGGCTACAACCAAACAAGCCTTTGTTTATATTTTGGTGAATTTTTCATCCGCCATTCGTTTTGACGGCCTGTTCGTGAAATGTGGTACTGGCAATGTCTATTGCTTCTTTTCTTTTGCCATGATCGTTTTCTTTATGAATTTTTTAAAGGTTTTCAGTTTCATGCTTTATCCTGTAGGTATACCTATAGCAAAGTAGGCAGAGGGAACCTGAGAATCTGGTGTTAAGACACTTTGCTTTCATTCCCCATTTTCCACAGAATTCTAGAGGCATTGTTTGTTGAGTGACGGAACTTAACGCCGCGCTTATCAAAGCGAATAAATTAAAACCTAAAAAACATTTAATTAATTATAAAATATTTAATAATATATTTAACTGAACAGCTATAAAATATTTAATTTCCTCGAGTGAGAATCGAACCCAGAACCTAACGAAACCACAGTCTTTAGAGTCGCACTCTTGTAAGCTATTTATACTTACAAACTTTTGAGACAACATTTTGACATTTACTTCCCGTCAATAACATATTATGTTTACATGGAACAGTAGAATATTTCACAATCAACTCCTATCACAAAGTAAAAGCATGTCCATACAGGGTCCAATGTCTAACCGATCCGAGCTCCAATTTAGTGCCCGCATAGCCTATCAATGTCAGCCCGGGACAACGATGTAAGTGCCGGGTGGACTTACTTGTAATGAACAAATTACTATTTTTTTTTCATTTTATTTCTTCAAGTGGGCATCGAACCCACTACCTGTCACGTTTATAGTGGCCTTATAACAACTTACCGTAGGTACGTATAGTAGAATTCATAAAATTTTATCATTCACTATAAAATTTAATTCAAACCTACACTGTTGTATTTAATAGGTATTATAATTATATTGGGATCGACAATATTTTGCATATTAAAAGAGATATTTAATTTTGTGGCGCAATCACATATTGGGCGAGGCGATAAAATATTGAAGTCGTAATTGATACGCGAACAAGTGAATGATCGTTTTCAAAGGGGTTAATTGAAAATTATTTCAATTAGTAGGTACATTTCGTGTATGTGTAATTTTTATTTTTACACATGTACTGATAGTCGATGATAGTGTATTATTAATAATTTAAGCTTTTCATTGAAATAATTAATTTAAATGGTAGGTAGATATTATATTTGATAGGTAGGTATCTGTCACAATTTAGATAATGGCCGAAATGTTAATTATTTCAAATGTTTATATAAGAGAAGCAAACAATAAGGCTTGTTTCTTTAATTTTTATATTATACTTTTTCAGTTTCTATTTTCTACCAAATTCTTTTTCTTATTCTTTCATTGGCCAATTTAAGTTCCGCTATTATATTTGTTTGATTTCGTAACAATAAATACCTTTGTTAGACTGTCGGCGTATAACATGTTTTAGGATTACAAAATACCCTCTCCAAATATTAAGTTAGCTTAACTTAACATTAATATTCATCGACCCGATCGACCTATTTGCCGCGCTGTCGCCGCCACACAGGTACCAATGCCCTTAATCAGTGAAATTGCTGTGAATAGACTAAAATTTGTAAGACAATTAAGGTAATTGCAAATTTGAAAACGATAACAATTTAACTTAAACATGTTTCTAATAAATAACCGTTTAAATTATAACTAGAGATTATAGTTTAAACGTACGTCTGTATAATAAATATCATGGGGTTCGACGTGAATTACAGATTGGAACAATAAAAGTTGGATTTATGGCGGGTCTGGCCCGTGGCCGCGTCCGTCATTCACCCTGCGCGGTCATTTGGACGCACTGGCTTGTTGTAATTGACGTATTGGAAAATACCTTAGAATATCATAAAGCGTTTTGGACTAGACGTGTAATTAAAGACTTAGTTTTTTAAAATTAAATAATAAAGGTATATCAATTTAATATATTAATGACCGTATATACCCAATGTTAGATATTTTCTAGATGAATCCAAATATCAAACTCAAGGCGGTCGTGTCGCAGGGCTGGTGCCCATGCAACAGTGCACGCGACAATTGTGGATTCGATTCCCACTCGGGGTAATAAATCTTGCTAACAGATTCTCATATTTTTAAGTCAAATCTAAATATATTTCACGTACTTTTTCAATGCATATTCTCTATATTAAACTTTATTTACTACAGATGTATTACTAATTAAGGATACCACTTCTATCCCCCCACATTCTAAGGCATTTGACATATTTGAAAATAAGCATCAGTCAAACACACTGACGGCCATGTACTCGTACGTTCAAAGGGAATGTCGTTGAAAAATGATTGGTCATATTTTGTATGTGGACATGTTTGACAGCACCTCACGGACGCAGAAGTGCGTGAAACTGAACCAAATCCAGTTAACCCTTTAAAGGGTTATTTGGAAAAGTTTGTTGTTGATTGATTTATTGCTCTTTTATTATATCGTGCGTATTTATTATCGGCCAATCGTCCAATGTGTGTTGAGAATAAATATGTTTTTAAGTTACAATAATGAAACTTGTCAATTTATTTATTTGTATTTCACGGATGTAGAAATTACATATAAGTCATTTTATATATATTTACTAGTGGACCCGGACGCGGCTACGCCTGCTTCAACTATAAGAATATTTATTAAATATATTCATGAAATTATTTTCAATTTTCAATAGAATTAGTAAGAAAATATAAGCTTAAATAATCAAAAAAAATAATAAGTAAATACACATTATTAGAAAAAAATATCTGAGTTATTCTGAGTTATTGAAATGAACCAACAAAAGGATTAAAAGTAACTAAAGGATAGGTATTTCTTAATATTAGGAAAAGTACCTAAAGTATTCCGTGCGTGCGTACATAGATATCGACTCTACGAAATAATTAAACATTTCTCTCTATTAAATAGGATAATTTTAGCGGGCTATATCAAATAAAATAAGAAGAGAACCAAAGTGTACTTTAAATTAATTATAAACAGCAAATAATTACATAAAAATTAACAATAGTTCGAAAATGTATGAAAATTTTTAAAACTGTCAACGTCATCTGCCCGTTCGCGTCGGTCATACTATGCCGCCCGTAGGCTAGGTCATTTGGAATCAGTGACATCTCTCTAATTATTTATTAGAATGTTATACAGTAAACTATAATTTCAATCTAGATAAAATGCCAAAAGTGACTATTATATTTATTTTCATAAGGATCAATATCAAAATGTCGCGGTAACGGTTGCGTAGCGACGCGACGGTTGTTATTAACATGGCAGAATAAATTGCATGTCAAATTAGAAAGTACTTTAAAATATATTAGTTTATATGTATAATGTAATGTTATATAGCCTATAGCACTTCTGAAGAATGCAGCTTTTATACAAAACAAAAACAATGTAAATCGGAGTACCAGTACCAGTAGATCCAGAGATCTTAGCGTTCAAACAAACAAACAAACAAACAAACAAACAAACAAACAAACTCTTCCGCTTTATTATATTAGTATAGAAGTATAGATTTGAATTTTGAGGTTACTACATAATAATTTAATAAATATTATTCGCATATAATAGGCCATCGCGACGTAATGGGTTTAATACTTACTCGGGGAAAAAACTGTTAATATCTATACTAATATAATAAAGCGGAAGAGTTTGTTTGTTTGTTTGTTTGTTTGTTTGTTTGAACGCTAAGATCTCTGGATCTACTGGATCGATTTACATTGTTTTTGTTTTGTATGAAAGCTGCATTCTTCAGAAGTGCTATAGGCTATATAATATTACATTACACATATGTACTAATAAATTAAAATACTTTCTAATTTGACATGCAATTTATTCTGCCATGTTAATAACAACCGTCGTCGCTACGCGACCGCGTTCGTTACCGCGTCATTTTGATACTCATCCTTATGAAAATAAATATAATAGTCACTTTTAGCATTTCATCTAGATTGAAATTATATTTCTATAGAAATTATATTCTTATATTTCAAGCAGTCGTAGCCGCGTCCGGGTCCGCTAGTCTATTATAAAATTCCACAAGTTATAAAATATTGTAGAAATTAAGTAAACGGAACAGGAATAAATACCATACTTATGGCATAGTCACTAATAATGACATATACTTATCGCACCCTAAGGAATTTCTTAAACATGTACGTCTGTCAGCCCTATTCCTAGTTAAAGTCAAAGTCAAAGTCAAAGTCAAAATATCTTTATTCCATAAAAATGCTTAACATTCACTTGGACATGTCATAAAAGATAAAAAAAAATGGAAAACAAAATAACCAAAAAAAATGTGCAATTTTGACTTGAAAAAAGCCCGTTCAAATGGTTGAGCTCATGAGAAGATACAGGCAAAGAAACTCATGGCCACTCTTTTTAAATGCCAGCATTTGTTATAAATCACAATTAACAATTTTAACTTAGAAATAGAGCAACTCATTTCCAAACATCTTTATCGCGAACATAATCTTTAACAGAGTAATAAGCTTTTTGGCAGAGCCTGTGCTTTACCACTTTTTTAAATTTGTTCAGTGATAAATTAACCACGTCGTTTGGAAGTTTGTTATAAAAGTGTATACTTTGACCTACGAATGAGTGAGACACTTTATGGAGCCTAGAGAAGGGCACAGCAAGCTTATTTTTATTTCTTAAATTATATTGATGGAGGTCACTGTTTTTATTAAATTTATTAATATTCTTATGCACATATACTAAGTTGTCGTAAATATATTGGGAGTGTAGTGTGAGGATGTTAAAGTCTTTAAATTTATTCCTTAGTGACTCCCGTGGACCCATTTTATAGACTGCTCGGACAGCCCGTTTTTGGAGCACAAAAATGGTATCTATGTCAGCGGCACTACCCCAAAGTAATAGGCCGTAAGACATAATGCTATGAAAATAAGCTGAAGTATACTAAACGCGCGGTGTCAACATCGGTCAGTTGACGAATCTTGCGGATAGCATACGCTAGCCGAACTAAGTCTACCAGATAAAGTTTCTATATGCGGACCCCATTGTAACTTAGCATCTAATGTTATACCTAAGAAAACAGTTTCATTAACTACTTTAAGTTCCTTATTGTTCATCAAAACCCTGGTTTCTACTTGTTGAACATTCTTAGTAAAGAACCTGATACATTTAGTTTTACTACTATTTAAAAGCAAGTTATTGGCACTAAACCAGTGTAATATCCTAGAAAGAGCATTGTTTACATCGTCAATTTCCAATTGCTGTCTATTAACCTTAAAAACTAAAGATGTATCATCTGCAAACAACACCATTTCACAGATATCTCTCATAAGGTGAGGTAAGTCATTAATGTACAAAAGGAACAAAAACGGACCCAGAATAGAGCCTTGTGGCACCCCCAATGCTACAGGTGACCCGTGTGATAGTTTCCCGTTGACATTTACCTTTTGAATCCTATCACTTAAATAAGAAGTGAGAAGATCCAAAGCAATGCCTCTTATACCATAGTGGTGTAGCTTCCTGATAAGAGTTTTATGCTGCACACAATCAAATGCTTTGGATAAGTCACAAAACACCCTAAAGGCATCACGTGACTCCTCCCAAGCCGCGAATACACTCTCTAATAATTTGACCCCAGCATCAGATGTTGACCTTCCACGAGTGAAACCAAATTGACCTGTGTGCAGTAATTTATTTTATTAAAATAAGTAAGAAGCTGACTGAGTATCAGCTTTTCAAAAATTTTACTAAACGTAGGTAGTACTGAAATCGGTCTGAAATTTGTGGGGTCTTGCGTACTACCTGATTTAAACAATGGAGTTATTTTACTATATTTCATCAAATCAGGAAACACTCCACAATCAATACATCTATTAAAAATTGTAACTAAATCAGGAATCAAAATATCAATTAAAGAATTTATGATATTAACTGAGACACCCCACAAGTCGGCTGTCTTTTTCATACTAATTGATTTGAAAGCTACACTAATGTCTGAATAATTTACATGACGGAAAACGAAACCATTATAAAATTCGGGAACATTGTCTTTAATTAACGATTCTGCAATAGTGGTGGAAGAACCTAAATCGTTTGTTAGACTGACTGGGAAAGTAG